>JAVTVY010002484.1:0-33341 GCA_036873755.1 Hanleya hanleyi
ACCGATGGCTATGCGTTATTGGTACGAGGGAGCATGTGTAGGGCGGTGTGGGGGAACGCGTTTGTACGGTATACTCTGTATAAGGGGGAAAAAGTGGGATATTGCATTGAGGAAAATGAGAAATACTGGGTGAAATTTCCATGGCACTGGATTTATGATTTCGGGAAATAGGGTGAAATATTAAATGTTGAGTGAATGGGGAGGATGAGTGGCTATTGGGAGATTTAATTATGAGTGTCCAGTGTGATAATTAAGTTGCCACTAAGAATCGATCCGGGAATTAAGAGAGAATGAGGGGGCTTGACAGATGGAAATATTATGTGATACGTCTGTAGTTATGGGAATTAAGAGAATGTATATTGTTTAATAGGAATGTGGGGATTAAACATTGTCTATGTGACACTGTTAAGAGGGATCATGTGTAGGGCGGGTTGGGGGGAACGGGTTGCACGGCGTGTTCGCACGACCTGTGCCCATCGCGGTGCGATGGAGTGCCCAAGTACATCCATCCATCCATCCATAGCACTATCGCTGAACGCAAATCAAAGCGCCGTGTTCTAATTAATTTTTCTAGATATGCTAAATTTATATGTTGTTATGACAGCCTTTCTGTCATTTCAGGTTAGTTAGCGAATAAAACAATGTTAGGGAATGTCACTCACTGGCCTCTCCTCTCTTCATCGCTGTAGGCCTACTGTTTGGAATGTCCCATTATCAAATTGAGAATTGACCAATCGAAACATCAGTTTCGCCAGTAGACTGTTTCATTCAGCACCGGACACAACGTCTAATTTTCGTCGGAACTGTGCTAGTGCATTCGACTGCGGTCAGAAGCGTTGGACGCCTGTTATGAAGATGATTCATGGGCTGTGATAGCGTAACTCCGCGGCCCCTTGGAATGTTGTCTCTCACCTCAGCCCTTCCGGTCTCCTGGAGTTTAGGCAGAATTTTCTTAGAAGCCACGGCCATCATCCGCTGTCTCATCCAGCATAAAGTAACTGAGCGAGATATCGAGAACCAGAGTGACGACGGCCAAGTGGCTTTCAGGAAGTTGTCTTTTTAATGATAAACCACAGAGATACTGGGAATGGGGCTCTTTTTCAAAGTTACAGTGAAGTCGCACAGAGTATCATAATATAACCAAATTCGAAATTGAAGGTGACATTGAGCGACATCTGCGGGTCTGAGACCACCAGCATCCTGATCAAGTGCTGTACTGTGTATTTGTTATCTCAAAACCGACAGCAGACAGGGGTTGGCGATTAGAATGCATGTCCACAGCTGATCCGCCTCCATTGGATCTAAATCAGTCTGTGTCTTTCGTGTTTTCTTATTTCGCACGGCCAGAAAAAGGTGATGGCTCTTCACCCGTTAATGGTGATCATACCTGGCCATCGCTTTTAAAAGGTGACGAGTCAGAGTCATCACCTTTAAATGGTGACGGTCATCACCTGTTAAGAGTGATGAGGCCGGATTTGGCCTCATTACCCTTAAAAGATGATGACTTAAATTTGCAATCATTGCTCATCACTCCTCAGAGGTGATGACCATTATTAAAGATGATCATAAAAAATGGTGATGGCTCTAACTCCTCATCCTTTCGGAGTGATAGTTATCACCTTTTTCTGGGTTTGCGGTGCTTGCAATTCATCTTGTTTGTGGATTATTTCAATATCCAATTAGATTTTAAATTGTTCGCTTTTTGCATAGCTCCCGTGAGCTCCATTGTGGTTTTGTGTTTACTTCAAAACTTCTGTCCCTGGTGAAACACCAACACCCCAAGAATATTTTCCTCTGAATATATTTTTAAATTCATGTCCATGTGGAATATGATGACACTTCAAAATCTTATTCATCTATAAAATATATAAGATATTTATAAATGTTGCACCTTAAATTTGGGGACAAATGACAGCTCTTTACTGAGGCGAAATAGGTGAAAATTTCGTACAATGAAGGTTTTCCTGACATGAGCTATATGATCCGAAAGTTAACTTCAGTAAAACACAGGTCACTCTCGGCAAAAATTTACGCCACAGCCCATGTACTTGTCATATTTATCAGCCGCACTTGTACATCTGTTATACAACACCGTCACGTATGAGCAAACAAATCATATCGATCGACCCAGTTTTAGCTATTAACGGTCTAAAGGGTGGTAATGTCAATGAACAGGATTTGTATCAACATCATAAAATACATCTACTGCCGGAAATGAACAGGTTTTTTTAAATATCGATGTCGCGCTACAATCTCAGCCGGGTCGAGAGACACTTACTAGTTATTAGGAACTGTACCGGCTATATATCAGTATTTTCTGAATATTATTGTGATAATTCGGCACAAATGGGATAGCCGTGCTTGATGATGCGGGGTCGGGGGATGGGGTGGAGTGGGGATCTATGATGCATGTCATCGCACTCCGCAACATGTAACCATTCAGGGTCATCTGTGCGCTAAGACTGAATCTAAGATCGTGTGTATTTATATTTAGCCTACTTTTGGCAACTGTATGAGTGAATTCCCCGAAATCAACACCACGTGATGTCATCAGCCAATCAGCTAAACTCTACCGACGTTACCCCAACGTAACCCGCCATTTTCGAGTCATGTACTGTCCTGCTTGTTCAAAATTACAGATCTACAACACCTCTTGAATGATACGGAAGCTATTCATATCTGTATCTTTTGTAGTATGAGAAGCCTGTAATTTATCAGATTTCTCGAGTCTGTTCTGCGACGTATGAAGACCGAACAATATACGGTAAAGTATCGGATATCGCTCCTCAATAGTTGCGACACACGATTCGCAAGCCATCTTATAGATGGCGAAGTGTACGCACACCAGTGCACACTCAGGGAGCATAACGGGTTCTCTCTGACATCATAGTCGAGTGGCTTAGCGTAAAATAATCGAAAGTTATTTACATTTGTGACAAAAGTATTATCTTTTGCATGCTGATTTGTGATCGTTCCAGGACCCAGAAAATCTGCGGCTGCAAGCTGAACTCTGCATGGGATGGGTTTTATGTTGGAAAGCGGGGGGGGGAGGGATTAAAATGTGTTGACTTGACCCTACCTGGCCTGGCGCTATCTCCGGAACGACAAAAAATGGAGAGCTGAAACTCAGTGACTTTATAGTTTATTATATTGGGATCATTTTGAGCCTATTTGCATAACCCCCCAAGCAGAGGATCATGGGAAAATTCAAGATGGCGGCCACGTGGAGTCCAAGAAAAGGGATGTGTTTTCATATTTCTTCAAAATTTCTGCTTTTTCTCGACGAAAAGCGGGCAAAACCTATTTTATTCCACATCTCATTAATATTTACTAATTTATCATGCAGATATTTAGGAGAAATTGCATAAATAAAAAATCAGAAAATCTGACTGAAAAATCTACCAAAAAATGCCGTTTTTGAAAATGACGTCACTGTGACGTCATCAAAGTGGCCATCTTCGATTTTGTTCACATTTTCCGGTAGAGGTTGACCCAATAGTATAGTGTGGTAAGTTTCAGCCCTCTAGCTCAAGAGGTAAGAAAAATAATTAGAGGGGAGCCATTTCGCCCCTCCCCCCCCCCTAAGGCCACAACAGGTCCCAAAAAGCCCAGGCCAGATAGGGCTAAACTAACCACCTACCCTTTGTACGCATTTCTATTTCATATGGTGAAAACTTTACATAAAAGGCACATGATACTGATGTTCAGTATATGTACCGTGACAATATAGTCCAGCTCTGATGAATTCAAAATGGTCACCAACTTGAGAATTATGTTTGGACATTTTCATCAGTTTAACACAATTTTTTACCGAGATACAATAAACAGCAACCTATCTCTTATATTTTGTGGGGTTAATACATCACAGTCTAATTAGTTCACTTTATCAGCTGCCATAACCTTTTAATGAATAAATAATGTTTTATTCACCACACACTCAGTTTACGTACAGTATATCGGTGCATGTAAACATTCAGGAAGATTGTGAAATCTGTAAACAACGCACTGCCTAGATTATCTCTGCAGTTAGGTACGCTGGTGTGCGCATGCCTACGATGACGTCACATCTGACGTCACTTCTGAGCTCTGCCCTCCAAGAGCTCCAAGCTCAGACTCCAACAGCCCCGAGCGCTCCGATCCAAGAGCTCTGCCCTAGGGGAGCTACCACCACCACCGAGCGATGACGGGCGTCAACGCTTGGGGGTGGTGGTGTGTGGTGGTGGTGGTGTCTGTACATATAGGGATTATCAGTCCATATGTATTGGTCGACTAATCAAAATTTCGCCACCACTCGTACTGATGACGTCGCCAATGACGTCGCAGATGACATGGGAATCACTCAAGTCGTGGTCTACACCACGAGAGCTTCAAGATGACACCCTACACTTCATCTTTGGATGAGATATAGAACCTCAATCTCTCAAATATATCCCTGTGCACCTCAAGAATGACCACCCTATTTTCTACGCCCCAAATGTGCAAACAAGTGTTTCAGGACATGCTGCCATTACAGTATCCTTGCCTGCCTGACGACGCTTAGGCCAAAAGCCATTATGACCGAAGATTAAACTTTTTCAAATGACGATTTCTAATTGGAAGAGCCTACTTGAATTTTAAACATCTGTGATCTCTGTGACGTCACTTCGGGATACGCTGAGGTAACTCTACCAGGTAGCTAGAGCGAACATGGCCACCTCTCCCAAACGCGCTTGTTTGCACCCCCGAACCTCCCCTTTCTCTACTACTCCCAAGTGATCTTTAAATAGAACAGGGGTTTCCCAGAAAATTCCCCGATGAATTAACCCTGATAGTTTCTGATTTCTGTAACACTAAACTGGGTTAATTTAGTTGACTTTTATTTACCCGAAATTGAGAGACTACACTATCTCAACAACATTCTCCTTTCTATGACTCCGTGTGACCAGTAAATGGTGCGAGTCAGGAGTGGGATTTGAACCCACGCCCGCATCTGCAGACCAGTATACCCATACCCCAGGGAAGACAATTTCATAGATCTTGAGACTGGCACCTTAGACCACTCGGCCATCCTGACCAACGTTGATTATGATGAACATAAAGAGTCATATATAGTGCTACATTTTGTTACATGCTTTTACATGTCACGGTGTGTACGCCGTGAATGCCCTTATGGCTGCACTGATTGGCTACTTCCCCAGCCTGCCGATTGACTGATATATGCACGTTAGGTCGTTAGGATAAGGCGTTGAGACGGGTGTTAAGGTGTTGAGACGGGCGTTAAGGCATACCGATAGGGTGTTAAGCCGTAACAACGGGCGCTGACGAGCGTCACTGCATTTTGATGAATTAGTGACAATTCCATAAAATATCTAGAAAATCAGAGCTTCTGAGCTATTTCACCAGGGCGTTGAAGCGCTAAGCTTGGCGTTGGCGGTCGTTGCTCCAAGATGACACCTCACATGACGCATTCGGTCCACGGATGGCCCATCTCTACCCCAAACACTTTCCTTCACACCCCCATTAGACCCACTTTGGGTACTACACATACTAATGACGTCAACAATGACATCACAGATGACATGGACATCCCTCAAGTCATAGTCTACACCACGAGAGCTTCATCTCGCACGATACATTCGAACCATGGATGGTCCATCTCTATCTCAAACACCTTCCTTCGCACCACCCAAAATGCCCACTTTGGGTACTACTACTGCTGACGTCAGCAATGACGTCACATATGACATGGACATCCCTCAAGTCGTGGTTTACATCACCAGAGCTTCACTTTGACACCTCACACTATACGCATTCGGACCACGGATGGTCCCTCAAACACACCCCACCCACCCTGAAAATTGCTGCTTTCTATACTACTCGTTTCCTCTTTTTCACCATATAGTCTGAAAAATGATATATTTTGAACTCATAATTACATCTGCTGATTACACAGCTTGTTACAGTTAGAAAAATCGTGGTGGTTTATTTCAAGAACCTTACTTTGACGATATTCTGTATTTTAGCCTACATTTAAAGTATAAACGTCAAAAAGACGTCACTGTGACGTCACACTTGTGAATTTTTTTTGCAGCCACAGATTTTTCAAGAGAGTGACCCTAGGGGATCCTCTGGTGAAAAAATCATGCTTTTGTCACTTAGGTAAATATAATTTCACTAAGCCACCTCACTATCATGAATGCGTAAGACACGAGCTCAGTTCAAATATGCTCTCGGCGCCTGTCGGCGTCTGGAAACACAAATTAGAGTAGATAAATTAGCCAGCAAGTATTCCGATAGAGATTTCAAGTCATTTTGGAAAGCTGTTAATAACGAGACATCCACGCGAACCCCCGTCGCATGCACAGTGGAAAATGCTTGTGGGGGTAACCATAGCATCTATATGGCACTGAGAGAGTGTCCAGTGAAGATAATTATCGACCTATTGCCTTAGCAACTATGATTTCAAATGTTCTGGAGAGTGTATGAACTGAAAGGAGTACGAACTTTACTTGTTGTGGCAACCAATCTGGTGATCGTAGAAACTATCCCACAGACGTGTGCCTGTATACATTTAAGCAAAGCATTTAAGTACCGTTTACAAGGTAGCTCTGTTTTTGAAGGCCGTGGAAAGAGCCAAGCATTGGACACTTGTTAAAAACTTGTTAAACCGAGGCATCGAGCCTAGTATTGTTTGATTGCTTGTGACTGGTTTGGAAAGCTATCGTACATGGCACAGTGGAGAAATGTTCTACGCGGGGTTATTCATGTAATCAATGATGTAAGGTAAGGCGATGCAATATCTCCTTTCCCTTTTAATGTGGATGAAATAACAATGCAACTAAACAATGTGAAGGTTGGATGTAATATAAGGGGTAGTATCTGTTAATAACTTCAGCTATGCGGACGACATGTCTATAATACATCCGTACATTTGTACACTGTTGCGCAAATTTGTGAGGTATATGCTGCTGAGCACGGTATTATTTGCAATTCTGGAAGGTCGGTTTGTATGTTATAAGAAAGCAAACAGGTAAAGTTTTCTGCTCTCCCTGATTTCTTCCTTTGTGAACATCGACTTAACAATCAGGGGCGGCGGAACCGCGCCGACCACCCCGACAATGGTCGCGGCAATAATTCGAGGACCGCTGATTACCGTCTACTAGAGCCGGGGCAATGTCACAGCTTCTGAATGTATAGTCAATCATGCTGGACGAGTTCGAGTTTTATTGTTTTGCTGTACTAAACACCACTGGCATTTCGTAATTCAAGATTTAGAAAAAATATCTAAACCTACACCTTTTCAGAGCGAATTGAACCATAATTCGTAGCGCATGTATTGTAACTTACATATATTTGGGTCTAACAGCGCCATCGACTGTACACTTATTAAATGTCCAGATGGCGCTGCTGACCTGTAATACTTAAAGGTCAACCCAAACGGATTTTTTTTTGGTCTAAAAATCCTTAAACATCATAGTTCATACTTCAGTTTGTATGAAAAAAATATTGAAAAAATTCTAATCTGATCAGAAACACACGTAATATGGGAGCAAAGTGGGCTTTTCCACACTTTCACAGCTGGGTTGATGACGTCACGCAGGGAAGTTGCCTGAGAAAAACAGCGGATAACATGGAAAGCGAGTGCAGTCAGAGCTCCGGTTCAGATGTCGATTCGAGCGATATCAGCTGCTTAGATGGAAATATTTTTCGCCAAGAAGATGAAATAGACATAGAGGAGGATGATGACGGGCAAATTAACAGTTGTCTGCAGACCAACGGCGGAATTCAGCCCTATCAATTTGAGCCGTACGGCTCCGATTCTGACAGTGACAACCACTCTGACAACGTGGAACTCGACGACGACAGGATTCGGAGAGGTCGTTTGTTGAATACAGATTGGGATGCAACTTGACTGGAAACCTTATTATCGTCATCTATAAGACCAAATGTCCATATATTTCAAACTGTATTGAATGTAGAACGATTCTGTGATGTAAACAACGAGCACATCTGTGTTGTTATTGTTGTTACTGACCGAGGCAGCCTTTTCGAAGGGATAAACTCCGGGATTCGGCAGTATGGACAGTAAACTGTTGATAACTCTACTGATATACGTCCGATTTGAATTTTGTTTGTTTTCACATAATCCCCATGATACCAATTTCAGAATTATATAGTTTGATAAAAAAACTTTGGACATTCATGGCGAAAAGTAAGCCGTGGTGAGTGGATCGGCATTCACATTTGCTCAATTTTCGACAAATTACCTCAATTAAATTGAAATCGAATGATATTCCCACAATCTCAAATGTCAAGGGATTATGAAATTATTATCACTTCTGTATCTACAGCCATTCACTCCAATTGGTGTTTTTTATTTATTTACTTATATATGAAATAGAGACTCATCCAGTCTAACCTGTAGTGCTCAAGCAACAAATGCCACGCGAGATCGAGCAGGGCATGTACAGCCGTCTCCCTGCCCGAGGCCTCGATTGCAGGCTAGGTGCGTTCAGCCGATGTCCGTGATAGATTCTCCTTGTCCGATTTCTTTGCCGTCACATTCTGATTGTTCTTAGGTTTGATAGTTGGAATAGCTGTTCTCTTTAGTTTTGGTTTGTACCCGAATTCAACTGCTACGCTGTAGATGTCCTCGAATAATGCCTTTCTGTCAAAATGTGCCGAGCAAATTATACGAGTACTGGCTCGGGCCCTCTTTCCACACTCTCGTGTTGCGTACAAATTTCGTCCAATTTGCAGCGATTTTCTCGTCTTTAGGCCACAAATGAATACTAACACCGTCATCTGTAGTAAAACTGCAACCTCCCACTACACAACGTCGCGGCATATTTAACAAATGATGCCCCGATACTCCGAAAATCTCCAGAAATCAGCAGCTACTTACGACTGTGGTATACGGCTTTAACATAGAGAATACAAGACGGCTTCCCTCCCTGACGTCACAGCTGGAATTGACAGGAGAGCGATTTTCACCTTTCAAACGGCAATATCTCGCCAACCAGACTGCACAAAATTATGAAAAAAATATCATTATTTTCAGAATCGAAAGGACTATTTTTTTATATTTTTGACCTCAGAGCGTTTGGGATGACCTTTAACCGTCAGCATTATTATAAAAATGTGCGGATGGCGCTGCTGATGATCTGTAATATTTAACCTTCAGCAGCGCCAACTGTACATTTTAAGTGTACAGTCGAATATTCTATATGCCTATAATCATCATTTACTCTTGGAATCTCGTCGATAAAGCTTGGGCGTTATCTACTCTCCAGCTTTCACGAGCACTTTCCCGGGCGTTACAGTGTTTCGTAGATATCTTATACTTCTGTTCACAGTCTGATCTTTTCTGATCATTTTCTTCTGTCTTCAGTCTGACAATGTCAATTCTGAAATATTTTTCTCGTCAATCTCGTCAACCCTCTGTCGGCGAAGAGGTTGACGAAAGGCAGTTAATCAATTTGTTCATCTATAAGATCACAGGATATCAATATTTGATCATTTCTGAATATCTCGAAACAGAGAGCACCGCCGGGTTTCTTGTGCGCGGTGATGACGGGAGTCTTTAAGTGGAACCTGATTTTCAGTGACAAATACACTTTGTAAATGTTTTATTTGAACCCACATTTTCAACATTTTATCGAGCATTAATATGGTATTTTATGCGCCGGAAATAGCTCAGAATCCATCTCCTGCAATCTAGGACCCCGGAGCTTCCGGGGCCGAGGCGGCCCCTGAACCCTCGTCTAATTGTGCTGTGATCGTTGGTCGGGGCAATCTGAAGTTGCTTCCGCAGCCCCTGACAATGTCTCATCTTATACATATTTTGGACATATTATTAGTACTGACATGATGATGATGATATAATGCGCCAATATAGGGCTATATGTGTCAGAGCGAGTATGATTATAAGCGTTGTTCTGTTGTCAACTGTTTAAGACATACTGCGGTAAATTGTATTTTTTAGCACTTTGGTGCAACTGTATAGCCCTTTCCGGAAAGTGGCTGATCTTTTCCAACCTCCGAACAGCGCATGTCAGCTGAACGACTGTCGTCTGGTTACATTCCCTGCCCGCAATTGAAATATCGTTAACACGCTCTCAGCGTTGAGATTATACTTCGCCAATACAAACCTTCTTCTTTCGCTGTAATAACCTCATTAATGCATTAACAAATTATCGCCGAAAACCTGTTTATTAATAACCTACACTGATTTCACTGCTAACGAGTTTATGTTATTGAATATAGTCCTTGCGTATGGACTGCCGTGGTGAGTGATGCAATGGATGTATGACGGACGGGGGAGGGGTGACAGCTTGTCAGGCGATCACTTGTCGACTGCATGGCATTATCCCTGAACGCGAATCAAAGCACCGTTTCCTAATTAATTGTTCTAGATATGCTAAAGGTAAATGTTGTTATGACAGTCTTTCTGTCATCAGGTTAGTTAGCGAATAAAACAATGTACCTGCTGTTTATCACTCACTAGCCTCTCCCCCCTACATCGCTGTACTGTTTGGAAGGCCCCCATTTCAAATCGAGAATTGACCAATGGAAACATCAGTTCGCCAGTACACTGTTTCATCTATCTACTCACGGGTGTATTACCCCTGTTATGAGGATAGATCTTTTCCTGAATGAATGCCGCTCTTTAAGGTTAGAGGAATGAAAAACTGCTTCCGGGAAGTAGTCGCCTCGGTTTCATTTTACCAAATTACAACACATATAAGGGAAGTGGGAAGAGGTGCCGACATACTGACGCAGTCACATGACTTCACAGTATAATCTTCCGGTTAACCTATTTTAAAGCACATACCAAGAATCTAACGATTCGTGATACGTGTTGTATCTCAGGTACGCTTTTATTGTACCTGTTCATGTGGCAACTTGGATGATATGACCACACGGCCCCTACCACCGGCATAAGCGGTATTAGATACAAATCTAGAGAGCTATGATGGAAATGCTCTGACAACTCGTATATTGGTAATTGGTGACCTGTTTCGCTGTGACAACTCGTACACTGGGGATTGGTGAGCTGTATCGTCGATTACCAACAATTATTTGTATAATATATTGATAAACTATCCTAGAAAATTTGTCTCAAAAACTGTTCTGCTTATATTTTCTACATGAACCGATCTAGATCATATATAAGTGTACATTAGTAAGGTAATTCTCCAGGGAAAATATAGAATATTAAATTGGTAAAACTAATAGTGACAGCCTTTGATACTTACCGGAAGTTCTCTGTGCCAACACACCCCTAGTGGAACAAGGGAGATAAACCCCTTTCCGAATTCGGGTATAAACACTTTACGTTGAAGAAAATTACGATGAGTTATGTCAAGGTATTTCCTCGGTTGCTCTGTCTGACCAGAGGACATCTCAAATGGTTGCGGAGAATAAAGTATGTTCCTTTTCTTTAAAAGAAGAATATGTTACTCACTGTCAACACGGTTGTTAACTGCTCTGACATAATACGTCAACCTACTTCGGCACTAGCATATAGCTATAGGTGGAACATGTAAAACGGTTCTGTTTCAATAGTATGATTGTGTGGATTTGCTTTTTTAGGTCTTTCCATTTCCAATGGAATGACCTTTTGTTATTCTACGGATTATTATTATCATTCTATCCAATACAGCTACAAGGGTGGACTTCACGTTTGACCTTGACCTTGACCTATTGAGATTTAAGCCTTTAAAGTGAAAAATCATTTATTAAATTTTGACTGAACGGCTGAGAAGACGTAGTCGAGAATTAGAATGTAAATCTTTGAAGATATTCTCCATAAAACAATACAATAAAATAAGTAGGTCAGACAAGCAGTTTTCGAGTTCTCTCCATTGAAGTTGTTTTCTTTGTGACCTCTGTGCAATCAAAAATAACGAACATATCTGAAAGAAAGTTGAAGGTTCGTAAGTGTTATATATGGTCATGTGCTAGTTACATTTTCGAACTGTTACGTAAGAAGAAAAAGTAGTTATTTCCCCCTTTAATCATTTTCAAATCCCGCCATTTTACAACGACACAAGCTACGGCGTTGTGTTGATTCTTCTATCGTTAATTAACACTTTGAAGAACTGAAAGAGTATGACCTTAAATTTGACCTTTGACCTCCAGATGGGTATCTATATGAGTGCAAATTTTGGTGGTTAACTGCTTATGCGATCAGCCTGAAAATAAGGTCACGTGACCTACATGACATCACAAGGTCAGAACTTGTGTCAGAACTCGGGCTTGACCGTTGAAGTCGTAAGCATCTAAATATCGAAAATACGGCTTCCATTTACTGAGAGAAAGTAACACACTGACAGTCACGAAATTATGAAGCAATAGTGAGTATGATATTGACTTTCTTTTGGTGCTAATTATAAAACCATCCGATGTGACCTTGACCTTGAATATCAAAAAAAAAGTAAAAATCGTTGCATGTACTTTTCTCGAAAACTACAACTTCCAGGAATCTGTAATTTAACACATTGTACCCCATAATACAGGTATGACGTCACCGAATTTTCAAGCTGACCTTGGCCTTGGTTTTTGAGATATGGTCACGGACAGTTTTGCGACTACAGGACCATAACTCGAAAACTGTTGGGAATTCCAAGTTGAAATTTGCGCATCAACGTAGGTCATTACATGACGTAACAGAAAAACACTAGAACCCTTAAAAATATACCAGAAATATTATTACAAGATAATTAGCAAATTTTGAAATTTACGCTTTTTTCAAATTTTGTAAAAACCATTTGGCCAATCATAACTAGATTTCGGTACGATTGAGTGAATATATATATGTGTTTACTTGTGAAATTTTAAGATTTTAACAATAATAGTTTTGGAGATATAACAAAAAACATTTCCCCATTTCATGTATGGTATTTGACTATTACCCGTCCGCTTAAACGCTTTCGGTATTAAGTGGAATGTAAAGAGCTAGTTGATTTCAACTATCCAATTATACAACGCAACATCAGTCTCGACGAGCTATTAAGCGATTCGCCGTTGAGGAGGCGTGAAGTCCTGTAAGTAACGCAACACATCAATTCAAAGCTTTCAGGATTTCAATGCGCGATCGCATTTAAATGAACGTCCTGTTACATGATGAAAGAGACTGCGAACCTTGATAATCCCATGATGTATTATTCATCTTTGTCAATTAAATGGGTGGTGTTCAATTATCATTATATCGGCATCGCATATGTCACACGACGTGCATTTATTTTCAAACGCGGGAATACTCACATTGATGTTGCGTTACATCAGCAATGTCAGATTGGAGGTAAAATCCAAGACTGAACTCTCCTCAGTGCTATACATATAATGTGATCTACCTAGATGACGGTACTGAGATATTGATAAGTGATATGATCCACTTAGAAGTGTTAATAGTACTCATTGGTGTCTGTAACATCCACATGTGTTCAGGGAACTCTATTAATATATAGAGAAACAAAGGAAACCTCCTGTAGTGAAGCAATTTAAACGAATAAACAACGTTCCAGTCGACCCTAACATGTATGTTACATTATAGAGTATATGGCATTTTACTACTGTTTGTTTCATACATCTGCGTTCCTTTACATGTATATTCCACTGCAACGAAAGAATACATTTCATGGATGTGATCGAAAGACCGTGGTATTGTACCAACAATATCTAGTCTTTATTTGTATTCTTTTTTCTCTTTTTTTTGAAATTTTTATACTTCCGGTGTATATGGACAATTCAGTCTGCAATAAAGATTATTATTTAAGAATTAATGTTTTTATAGGCGTGCTCAATCGCCCGCACCCTAAAATTTATATATATTTCCAAACTAACCGTGCGTAAAGTAACAATTGAGCATGCCTATGAAAATATTATTTCTATTCTATTGCTCTACCCAAAACGATTATCAACAAAGATTATATTGAATGGTTGAAAACGTATTTTAAACTTTGACAACCTTTCTCCCCTTTCTTGAAAAAAACTCGTCCACTGGTATTGGCACGATGCTCGTACACTGATACTGGCACGATGAACGAGTTTATGTAGTCTCTCAAATGGAGAGATATTCTGTCAGCTGAGCCAGGCTCTGTGGAAATACTTGAATTTAGGTCTATTTGTGTCGCTCTGTTAATCAATTTCACGATGAAAACATGTTAAATTTGAGAGAGAAATTTCATCTTGTAATTTATTTGTGTGTTTATTCGAAGGATAATGCCAATCCCTGCGAATAAACTATGCTATGAAGATAATCGGTAAAGCACAAAAATATAAAAGTACAACGTTCTAGATGGTACCTGGGGGCTATAAATCATTGTAATTCGCCAATGATGCTTGAAACAGAAAGATATGTAAAGAACATAAATAATAAGCTATGATGTCGAAAAAGTTCGAAAAGAGTTTATTAAACCATTTACTTTTTGGGGGAACAATTAAAAAGAGTAAAACAAATTAACCGCATCGCTGCTATTTTGAATGACCAAAATGTAATATAATATCAAAAATGAGCATGAAATAAAAAGCTGTGACGTTAAGCAACTCGACCAGGAGAAAAGTGCGCTTCGGCATAAAAAATGACCAAAATGAAAAAAAGCAAATAAAACGGTATATCGGGCGACACTTCATGGTTGCCACAAATATTGTGCTTTTTAAAGATGAAAATTTACAAAAATTCTCGGATCATCAAATGTGACTAATCATTTATTGCTCAGATCAATTACTAATAATATTGAAAATTAATATACTGAACTGCATGCGAGTTAAGTTCAGAAACAAAAAAAAACTGATGAACTATATAGGTCAGCAACAGCTGTATCGAATCTATTCCAAGTTGATTTGAGTTAAAACATAGTTTACCTGCTGAAATTGAATTATTGAGTTTGCCTCGTGACAGAACATAGCGTAGTAGTCCGATCATCCTCCAACAAATACGAGTGACAGATGTTAAAGTTTTCTTTCGTTCAGAATACAGGTACGTTTATTTGGGAACAGTTATATGATTTCCTTGGGGACAAAACAGTTCTGCTGAACATTAATATTGACATAAACAAATCAACAAAATGGGGTGGTATGCGCCATGTGCAAACATTGCATCTAATATCAATAGGGCAGCATTGCAATAAAAGCCGTTGTCACCGCCCCACTCCATAGGAGTCTCTGTACTTCTCTCATCTGACCACTTAACGGCACGCCAGCCGACTACCACCCGAGAGGCAGGAGAACCTAAAATCGACTGAAAATCAATTTTATTATATACGATATATATCGTAGAGCGTAGAGCGGTAACTTTACAAGAGCTACCAGTATCAGACAAAACAGTTCTGTGGGCATATCAATTACAAACAAAGTCTGGGAATATTTCTGAAATTGACTCCGAAGCTGTTCGGTTCGTGAATTTGGTACTCTTTGAGTTTCAAGTCTGGGTCGCAATACAACACACGAGCAGATCGGGAACATTTGAAACTGACAGAAAAATGCGAATGGAGTAAGGTTTTATCTATATACCTTTCCGGGAGCCTGATATTCAACTAAGCCACATCCCAAACCCTGGCTTAATTCAACGGAGTATAGTTCCATCAGACACGCCATCACACGGAACAGTTCGCCTCCAATGGAAACAATTTCAACTAACTCGTCCTCGGGCGGACGATTCCCTATGAACTCGTCTTGCTCGGAAGCGTATTCAACAAATCTGTCTTCAACGAGAATATTCCCAGTCAGTATGTTGAAGTCGGAAGAACTATTCTATGAGGGCGCTTGTCTATTGCCAGATAAGCACAGTCCTTTGACCTACAATATATTCGCAAGAGATAACATAACTGCAAGAGGACAAACTAGTTCACAAAAAGAGTCGTCCAACTTGTTCGGATTTCTTTTCGTTCAAAACCGACGTCCCAGATCTATCGACGAAACTGATGCAAGTATCATATCGGGAACATCTCGCAGCATAAACAAGAGAAATGATTGCAGAAATTTCCCAGGTGTGATAACATCAAGGATTTATCAGCTACAGACAGATCGCAGTCCGCTAGCATGTGAAGTTTCTAACGTAAGCAGACTTTCTGGCATCTCAGTAGAATGCGATAAGAAAACTGATGATTTGGCAAGGATGATTCATAAGTAGAGGAAGGAGTAGATTAATTCAGAAGGTTCTGGGTCGAGTTTATTGTTTCCCAGATTTCGCGTTGTTGCCAGTTGGCTAGGCTGTGAATATATGTATGTGCATGGTAATTTTTAGATTACCGTCATGTGATCGTTTACTTTTGATGTTTCGCGAAAAAATGGCGTCTCCCAAATTGGAAGTGCTGGTGTGATGGCTAAGAATATCCCGGGAATTATTTTCCCTTCTTATATCATTGTTTATCTGAACTGAGGTTGGATACTTATCGATCTAACCCAGATAACGTTAACCTTGATTTGTGATCGTGTCACCCGAACATGTCCAGTGCAGCGTTGCTCGCCTGTAGACCTGTGCGGCCAGCTCCGCATAAATGCAGATTTTGTCTCTATTTTGCTGATCTTAAAACCAATTTTCCAAAAATGTACCATATCATTGCTCGTGGAAATTATGTAGTTTAAGGTTGAACGACTGGCTCACAGGAGTGAGACAAAGCCGGGCGCAAGCAAGTTCCATGTCCCTCGTTCTTGGGTACATATCGTTTGAAGTGTGGTGATACGTGTAACTGAGAATCTAGTGGAAAAAAACATGTAACACTGCCAACAGTCGGCCTACCATTTGAGTGTTAGCTGTAATTGTTTCAAAACCCCGATGAGCAAAATAAACTACATGTAATCAATATAACAGTATTAATTACAACACATATAAGGGAAGTGGGAAGAGGTGCCGACATGCTGACAGAGCCACATGACTTCACAGTATTGTCTTCCGGTTAACCTATCCTAAAGCACATACCAATTGTACCTATGCATGTGGCAACTTGGACGATATGACGACACGGCCCCTAGCACCGGCATAAGCGGTATCAGATACAAATCCAGAGAGCTATGATGGAAATGCTCTGACAACTCGTATATTGGTAATTGGAATTGTGGTCGAGTCACCCGAACATGTCCAGTGCAGCGTTACTTATTAACGCCAAATTCAATTAACGCCATTAACGCGGTATTAACGCCAAATTCAAGGAAAAACAAACATAGTATACATAAAAATAGGCTATTTTCTTGCAAGGGATAAACGGTCAACAATTTTAAATGACGCGTTGTAAAGTCTTCCTAAAGTCGTAGAGAATGTTGTATCTCAGAATCGGAATTAGACTCAAGTTACCAAACGTACCGACATAGATCTTGCACGCTACTCCTGTATTTTGCTATCAGCATGCGATAAGTGTCGCCAAATTTGAGAAACTTCGTGTAGAGGCGCTTGGTGGTAAAACCCTGTTTTATCAGTTTCTGCAATAATATTTTGAGACGCAATATGCAGGTCCCACTGAAATATTACTATTCAGAAAGGAATTGTTTACTATGTCGAAATTTTATACATATTTCTTGTCGTAAATTCGACGCGAGGGAAAAGCCGCTTGTTTTTTATAGAGACCTGTCTAAGTGTGATTTTCGTTAGGGTTATCTGCAATTTCCTTCAAATCCGGTGAGGGTGAATATATATCCTTCTCTGCATCATTTGTATAGTGATTATCCACAGCGAAAAGATCGTCTATATAGCGTTTGGTTAATGAGAAGGAATGACCGTTTGCATATGGTTGTATTCATAAGATAACAAATATAGGTCAGCCAAAAGCGGTGCACAATCAGTACCCTTGGAATACCTCTATGCTCTTGATACACTGTGTTGCCAAATTTAACCTAGATATTATTAATGAGAAAATCAAGCAATTCCATAAACCAAAAAACATTCCATAAATGACATTATATGGTTTCTTGAACAGCGATAACATTAATGAACTAAGACAATACGATCCTGATGAGGCATTGTAGTATAGACAGTCGAGAAATCACATCATATCATCACAGTTCCCCGGCTAGCGTATCTAATTTCGCATAAGCCGGTGCTAGGGGCCGTGTGGATACTTCACAGTCTTCACATAAACAGCTGCAGTAAAAGCGCGGCTGAGATACTCAGGCCACGTCCGAGAATCTACCGTATTATTGGATCTGAATGTGAGGTGCCGAGGGATGCTTTCCTGTACGGGAAGGACGTCATTGATGTTTTCTAAACTTACCAGAAATCACACTCGCTTGTTTGGTGGTAAGCTGAGATGCATCTCCAGTGGCATGTCCGCTACTTCGATTTCCTTGTTCCCACTGTACACACCAACTTCACTGATTGATTGTTCACGAAAACGTGCATTCTTAACCCCAATTTCAAATGTGGGTCAAATATGGCCGAGTCACTCCTCCCCCCACACACACACAAAACAACAACAGCAACACCACATGAGGTATATTTTGGAAGGTGTATAAGCAATTTCTTATTTGTATGAATATACATAATATATACAACTGAAGCAAATGGATTTCACCGTTATTTTTCAATTTATTATCATGATGACAAGGATTAAGTGAACTCACCTGCTAAACTTACAATTTCATCTCCAAAATTAGAACAACAAATTGAGATCGAGATTTTACAACAGTCTTTTACATTTTTTTTGCCAGCAAATGATACGAGGCATTAAAGAGGAAAATCATAATAACCTATTCCAAACATTCCCAACAGACTGCCAATCGACTCCAGTTCTAATGGTATATTGTCTCAGCTATTCGGATCACTATATGCATGTTTAGTTCCACCAAATAGGAAAGAATAATTTAAGTTTTTGTCAACTAGAAACTTTGAGTCGAGTGAATTCCAGCAAATAAAAGTTAAGTGGGATATTCAGGACGTTTTTCGATTTGCAATATATTCCATCATCACGTGGGCATTTATGCTGAAAGAATCATTAATTAAATCAACATAGGCAACGTAGATAAAAAGTGAGAATTAGTTCAGGGTTTACAACGGACATGGAGGTATTTGTTGTGTATTAATTTACCGCTGAGGCGTCTTCCATACAGAGTCAAAACCCCGAGTTTGCGTTTGTTGTGATGGAATTTGGTTTAATGTCACACTCAAGGTTATTTCAATCGTAACGTCGTGATATGACCGAAATAGTGTTGAAAGTGACGTTAAATCATATCCACTCATGCACTATTTCAATCGTATAGTGACAGCTAGTGTGAATGGCGGTAGAAGCTAGGGGTACCCTGAGAGAACCACCGCCCGTCGTCAAGTAACTGGCAAACTTTCACACATGTACCAGCGGACTTCTGACTGACTTTTGTTTGTAGGTCACTGTGATGTATCGTGGGTCGAAGTAATCGGACAACATCGAAGCATCATCTCTAGCCTGGTTCGCCTGACCACACATTGCAGTGTTAACGTTACGCCATACAATCTTAGAAACATCTTAGACACGTCTTAGAATCCTTCGTATTCTAGTCTTATTGTGAGGTGCCGTGGTAAGCTTTCCTATGGAGTCATATGGTTGCTTTAATGTCGCCGAACGTTTTCTCACCTCTTACATATCTCATCAATATAATAACAGGAGGACCCGGATGTTACAGTAGATTATCATTGATTATTGTACCATTGATTATCATGTCACTCATATCCTATCACGGCATGTCGCCATATGGATGCCGACATCACATCACCAAAAACGCGGGAAAACAGCGCATATTCTGTCAATGCTACAAGCCATTATAATAGTTCAAGATAAAGTAAGGAAACTAGGGAAAATATCCAGTAGAAGACCCAACAAAACCGACTGGACGACGCTACAGATGGACAATTACAGATACTGGATGGTGTGGGACTCACAGGAACTTCGTCCTTACCAGCCCAAGTCAGGCCACGGGTGAACGTCAATGGTGCTTCGGCAACACTTGTGGGCATTCTCAGGGTAACAGAAGTAAATTCACCTCCACTGTCCTTCTCGCTGGCGAACAATGCATAGACCAGAATTCCACCATCCTTGAAGGGGCCAGTCCCCAAGACATACCACAGGGGGCCGTGGAACACCCCACCGAGTAGGTCCGGGTGTCGCGGGTCAACTGGGGTATGTCCAAGACTAATCTTTGCCAGACGCCCGAAGTTGAGTTGGATAAAACCTGAGAAATTCGTTGAATCGTTGAGAGAGACAGTAACATTGCCGAAGAGAGGATGTCCAAATGTACCCAGACAACGTTGGGCAAACTTTTCTGATATAGGTTGTGGGACAACGGCATTTGCAGGGTTGTTGTTGTTGTTTGATTTTCGCCATGGCTCAGGGAGCGAGCAGGCCGTGGTAATGTTAATACGGGGTGTCAGTCCGAGCAGAAGATCGGTCACATACCAAGTTACGGTCAGACGAGCAGCATATGCGTCGAAATACATTGGCCCACTCGTGTCCACATACACCCCCAGTTTGACGTCTCGGAATAGCCTCAATTTGGCGCCATATGCCGATAATAAGCCATCATGTTCAACCGTTCTAAACTCTGAAAAAAATATTTAATTCCAGATTACAAATTCACATTTTTCTATGCACATTTATCCGTTCTTCAATATAATGCATGACTTTCTACCCCATTTTAATTCGTCAGCCAATTAATTGAAGTAAGTACATTTAAATACAGCAGACTCAGAATTTTCGTTCCTCATACCGTTATATAACACATGAGGTTTCATAATCTTGATATATATATACCGACTAGAAACGGTATAGCAGTTGAGCCCATTTCTCCCCTTCCTACAATCCAACCCATCCTCTTCTCACTGACTCACTTCCAATCCACAATCCACATTGCAATCCGCATTCCATTCACCATCTACACTCCTAAAAATTCCTCACCTCCACTCCCGGATATCCCTTTTCTTGGACAAAATTGCTACAGTAGACTACTGTTCTACTTTTGCAACATAATGATCTGGCATCCAGGGGCATAACGTACCTCTGTAAGTTCCAGATTGCCAGGCCATATTGTACGCGAACAGTTCGTCTGAGAAAGGGAATACAGGTGGCGCCACAAACCCAGGCGACAGTGGCAAACTAAATTGAGGTAGGTAGGTCTCTTGTAAAATAGTCTGGTCAGCCAATCGAATTCCATTTAGATTGAGGTGGAACTTCATCCACTTCGCCATGTCCTCACTGGAGGAAAAGAGTGACCCAGCCGAGTCAGCAGGGGAGATTTCACTGAAAAACGAGACACAATCGCATGGAATACATCTTTCTCGTTAAAGTTCAATCATGTGATTTTCATTTCTGTATAACATTTATCGTCAATTCGGCAAGTATTGACGTCGATTCTTGTGGACGACTGCTGAAAACTAAATATTGGAATATTTACGCCTACATTTCGAATCCTGGTCATTATTATTTTCTTTAGTCGAACGAAATTGAGTTCTATCCACGCCAAAACTGACCAACTGAAATTAATCACCTTTAATTCAACTGCTGATTTAATTACTGAAGTAGTTATAGATGATCGCTGGGAAGCAAATTATGGTTGGTCACCCGAAAGTATTTATGTGTGGTCACCAAAACTGGCTGGTAGAAAATGAAACTAGCTTTCTGATTGGGCATTCTCACCGGAAATGGAACATTTAGAAGGCCAACGTTGAACAATTATAAGTGGTCACACGGAAGTACTTATGGGTCACGCAACAGTAATTATAGGTGGACATTCAAAAGTAATTATGGCTGTCATCCAAAAGTAATTATGGGTGGTGGTTGGTAACCAAAAAGTAACGCTCCATTTCCGGTGTGAATATCCAATAAGAACTCTAGTTTTATTTTTTGCCCTCCAATTTTGGTGGTCACTCTATTTTGGCATGGAAGGGCAACCATAGTACCCCAGCCACGTCAGTATTTCCTTAGCATCCCCAGTACTCGAATGAAGTGGAAGAGGTAAAACGTGGTGACATTGGTCGACCGAATTTAAACATCAACGTGCGTTGTGCTTCAAGTGGTTTACTAGAAATCATTGGAATAAAGAGTGCACATATGTATCCCCAAATTTGGTAAACTTGAAGAAAGTAATTGTAGTCCAGTAGAAGCGGATCAAGGATTGGTAATCATGGTAAATCCGTCATGTCCGGACAAAATTAGGCTACAGTTCTGGGCTACTGTCAAGCGTTTTTCAGAGAAATAACTTCCCAGAAAGAGTGAGTAAAGCCCAACGGACACAGCGAAAATTTGTTCTGGGCTGTTTTTGTCTGCTGTGTGGCGGGGCCGAAAAACAGAAAGCAGTTGTTAAGAACAAATGTTCATGAGATTAAACTTGTTTGATATTGCGAAAATGCTTTGCACTGGAACAACGTTTTTGTCGTCTGTGTGCGGTGACTGCGAACATTTCTCAGAGCGTCTTCCAACCGCGCCCACGTGACAAAGCCTCGCCCAATTACATGACAGCAAAATGGCGGCTCCGGAGCGGCGTAGGCCGAAGAAAAGCGCTGGCTCTTTGCTCCGTGATGAAATGTTCGCTGTGTGCGAGGTGCAGGAACATAAAAAGGCAAAAAAAATAATTATAATACAACCAAATTTTCACTGCGTGCGTGTGACTTTAGGGTTTAAACTCAACGCACGCGGCGAACATTTTGCTGTATTAGAACAGAAACAGTTGTTCTGGGCTGTTTTTGTCTGCTGCGTGCGGGGCCCAAATACAGAAAACATGTATTCGGAACAAATGTTCGTAGACCAATGCGAACATTTCTCGGTACAGCTTCCAACTAATAACCAATCAACTGACGAGCCGCGCTCATGTGACAAAGCTACAACTGACAGAAAAATGGCGGCTCCGGAGCAGCAGAACAAGAACTGGCTGTTTGTTCTGAAATGAAATGTTCGCTGGGTGCGGAGAACAGAAATAAAACAGGCAAAATCCCGAAACATTGTTTTTGTTGAATACAACAAAATGTTCGCGATATGCGTTGGGCTTAATCGTCAAAACCATGCCTCAGACCATCTCTTATTTGGAACGCTATATAGCGACGATATAACTAACTATGATACGATTAAGTTGACATGTGCTACTACCCATGTACAGTACAGCAGAGTAAATTAATCTTACTTTGGTGGCAGTAGACATGGTACAAACTCATGCTGCCCACCCAATTGGGTCCTCCAGAAAGAGTTCCAAATATGATGATCCTCTAGTGATTCCTTCAGATACGTTAAACGCGGATATATGCTTCCGTGTCTTTCAAATCAGCATTTAAACAGTATTCTACAAAAACAAGTCAAATGCGTTACCATTTTGATTCACTCATCTGTTTTCGGTCTTACCTATTTACATCTGTATCAAGCTGTATTAATTGTCCTTCGCTCATAACGTAAGGGAGTGCGTATTCGCTGGCTGTCCAATTGGAGACCTCGGGTGCAAGAATTGATGACGTCATATTGAGCGGTTTCAATATCCTCTGGTGGAGTAGGTTGCCATATGTGTCGTTCCCAAGCTTCTCTGCTACACATCCCAGCAGCATATACATATAATTGCTGTAAATCATTACAGAGCGCATTTCGGCCTTATGGAGACCTGCCCCCGTCATGTATGGTCGAAGGTACCTCATCCGTCTGTAATTAATTAATTACATTTCATTTCTCAACTTGGTTTGAAGTAAGCAAGTGCAGCAATATTCAATTCCATGGAATAGCTGATATAATGTGATAATATCCATTGTCATTTCTCCAAGAAAATTATGTACTTTTTGTTTTGGATAAATGGGTATATAACTGTGTGATTCCATCAATTTCACTGCCAAAGTATAAATTTTCTGATGAGAAAACTTGTTCGCATCAAGAAATTCCAAGATCGTGAGCTTGGTCTATTTGAGGGAATGGGGGCTCGTCCGGGATCTGACTTTCCATACACATGCCGACATCTTTTGAGCCTTTACTGTACATGTTCTCGGATTCTGGGTTTATTTTTTATCAGCACTGGACTAATTGTAATGCATGTGCAGATGGAGATGTTAGCTGCATAACTATGCCTGTATGTGTGTTCGTAAATGAGATGTTCCCTGTTTGAGTACCACCTTGTGACCAATTTTTAGCATGAACCTGCATAGAGCCCTTGTGTATCTTTGTAAATGTTGCAAATCATAATATGCGTAGTGAGGGAGCAAACCCAGTTGATTGATAGTTGGGAGAATTCCTCCTTACTTGAATATTCAGTGTATAATCTGTGATATATTACATTTGCTGAATCCCCTTACTTGCAGTATTCCATTGGAGAGTGGGAGAGATCGAGGCCAGCAATAGCGGGTAAAACGTAGCTAGCTAGAGCCATCTTATGAGCCGCCAGGTCTCTTAAAGTAGCAAATTTCGTTCGATAATCGTCAACGAATCGGAAATCATCTCCCATAATATCTTTGACAGGTGTGTCCCATGAGTACCTGTGAAAATGAAGATACTCATTAGCAATGAATAAAGAAACAACAAAGAAATTGTCAATGAAATAATTTTAGGACTGGCAACTGAATCTCATGCATCAAGACTTTAGATCGTACAAAAGTATGTTATGGTCATGCACGGGGAGGTATTGTCGCCTATTTTGTTTTCGCTATTTCTAGAAAACCTGGAACAGTATTTATTGCTTAACACGGGCTCTGGGATGTCTTTAAATGAAATATCCATCTGTCTTACTCTCTAAAAGAAATTTCATTCGAGTAAGATTGGAAATTCATCCCACTCAAGGACTTGAGTGAAATCTTTCACCCGAGTTGAGGGACATCGACTAACAATGAGAGACTTCCGCTCAAGTTGAGTGAGTTCATCTTCAGTGGAATCAACTTCACTCAACTTGACTGGACTATCAACTCAAACTTGAGTGAAATTTGAGTGAATTTCACTCAAAGTGAAGTGAATTTCACTCAACTTGAGCCGGTGAATTTCCACTCTTAATTGAGTTAATGTTTCCGGAATTTATTTTTTCAGATAGTATGCTATTCGCGGATGATGATGTGTTATTTTCCGACACAGCGAAAGGTCTCCAATGCAAGATAGTTTTGATGCGTTGGATAAATATAGTAAATGTAAAGCGGAGACTGACTGCGGATGTTGTAAAGACAAAGACTATGGTATTTCGACGAGAAGGAATTGTTCGGGAAAATGAAAAATAGTACTACATGTACAATAGAATTCTCGTTGACTGGACTGATATAGTTATTTAGGTTTGGTACTATCTTATAACTGTAAAATATAACAATTTATAGCGGATAAGGGGTTAAAAGCTGCAAATTTGTTATTAAGTATTATTAGAAAATACCCAGTCGTGATCGAATTAGCGATTGCAAGAGTAGATACAACATCTTGTAAGCAATTGTTAATCGTAAATATGTCAACAAGAAATGCGGCTGTGTACGGTGAAGTCGGAAGAAGACCTTTTCTGTTAGTGCAGCTTGTCCGTATTGTTAATTCCCAAAGGTTATAAAATCGAATAATTCTATGATCCAAAACGTTTGAAAAAGTTATTAAATTGATGCCCCATGGATAATTGTAACTGCGTGGGTGTATAAGAGATACTTTGGATCATTACGACATAACTTGGTAGCGTTTTTTCTAAGGTCTTCGTCTCGAACTGTAGGAAAAGGAATTATGATTCACCAGAATTAGAATCACCAGAAATTATGTGTATACAGGCACTTAACTGATAGTTTGGAGTGTGAAAGATATTTAGATAAAAAATCCAATGTCAAACATAGAGTAACTATGTCAAGACTTAGAATGTACAGCCATCAGTTGAGAATTAAACTGGTAGATAGAAAAGAGCGGCTTCCCTATTCGAACATTGTGAAAGAGAAGTGGGTGGTTGGTGGGTGTCCGGTGGGCAAGGGTTCCTGTTGCTTCAATGCATTCTGCTGATGAGCAAAAGGAACTTGATAATGTGACGTCTAGCACTGTAATATCACTTGTCTTTATTGCACCAATGTAAATGTGACTGTATCTTGTGTGCTATCCTCAGCGTTTCATAGGGGGTGTCTGTTGCTTTGAAGATTTCTTCTTTGAAGCAGCAGAAACGCAACTTGCCTTATTTGCACAAGTCCGGGTATTCCATAAATCCTCACAGGGGCTTTTCCTGGACCTTTTTGGTGATTCGGATGAGTTCTCGAGTCGTTGCGTCTATTACACAATCTCGTACATTTCATCCCTAGCGGTTGTTTTAAATAGCGTGTCGATAACTGAAGCCTGCGATTTTCGCTTTGACACCCGATGTCGATTTCAAACGTAGCATGTCCGGAGATGAAATTCAAACCATCCAAATCTCAAACCTAGCTGCGGATTGGTCTGATGAGCTGCTTCGGCGTGCTTACTGATTGGTTCGGTTTAGTGGAAATCCCTCGAGCTATTCATATCCAGAACTGCTATCGGCAACTAACGGTGCCAGTGTATCGGTCGTAACCTATCGATGATACACTGGCTCGCGAAATGAACACGAGGGTGGTTATTTGGTTCCTCGCGATATGACTGAGATAATGTTGAAAGCGACGTTGAATCTTATTCACTCACCCACTTGTGAAATAGAAAATGTGAGTTATAACATAGATACTGCTGAGGATAAGTTCCACTTATTTTGGTTTGTCCTTTATATTAAGATTTGCGTAAGAAATATCCCTGTATGTACTACTGTGGGAAACCAAGGGTTTTCAAACTAATGCAGTTGTTAACCAACAAGTCAATGGATGTACTTTATACATGATTCTTTTTTGCTCCTTAATTCAGAACATGATTTATCTGGCTATTGGTTCTAACCGCATGCATTTGTTTCATATATTTACCATACTATGTGTTTTGCACACTGGTTGCCATGGTTATGTTTCCGTATTAACAACGTCGATCATTATGTGTATATGTATTAACCTTGCTCGCCTTGTCAACTGGATGACAAGAAGCCTACATGATTGCATATAGATCAATAAACTACAACTGTATTCACCAATTAGTGAAGGCTCCCGGGAGATCCATCTCCCTAGAGTGCCCTACGTGAGCGGTAAGCGAAGGGCGAAGCTAGAATCCGGAATGAACAGGGAATAATTGATTTAATATTGCGCATGTCAGTTTTATTTCTCGGAACACTTCTTCTAAAACTTTTTTCAATGATTATTCGACGAGTCCGATCTAAAAACGCGCCACAACACTTTAGTCCAACAGAATGTTGCAGCGGAAGAGCTGTCAGTGATAAATTGTATATGCATCGCCTTATGGATATACTGTGCTTGTCCAATCAGAACACAAAATTCTAATATATGGTATATTCTACTCTGTTTTGCATAAACGCTGAAATGCGAAACAAACAGTAACATCTTTGAAAATGCACAAGAAGAGAAGTTGCACCTAAACAATATCCATTACAAACGTTTTACATTTTCCATAATGTAGGTCTGTATACCAGGGGATCCGTAGTCTGGGCTTGAAATCCGCGTTTCCTTGTACAGCGTTAGACCGCCAGCGTGGCGCCAATAGCGATTAAACTTTGCCGCCCCCATAGTCATTTGACAAATCATTAAAGACGGATTGAACCACATAACAACATAACAACTTTGTTATGAAACTCTCGACACATGAAATTAACAATATTAAGTCCGATCTCGGACTATCCTTTTGATTTCGGTCATTGAGGTATAACAATATCCCAAATGCCGTTTATAAAATCGATTACAATTGGTCCTTGGTATAATTGTACGTTCAAAATGTAGTGGCCAATAGGCGAATATTTCGAGGAAGCGAAGGGAAGTAAGGAACGTTGTTGGTATATGAGCATATTAACCATATACCTTTACCATAAACTAAAAATAAATACAGAAACTCACATTCCAGAATATTCAGATAGAAGGTTAGCCAGTAGCGTGATGGTGAATGCCTTTGTGACTGATCCTATGGCAAACTTGGTATCTTTGGTCGCAGTGACGTTCTGGTAGATATCCGCCATTCCGTACCCGCGGACCAACGCATCAGCTGGGTTGGGACCGGTAACGGCTGACAGGGACATAGCAGGAACATTTCGGCATTTCATAACAGCATCAACGAAATGGTCGATTTTATCGACGATTGTTGGATCGATCGCTTGAGTTCGCTCCGGGAACGTCACCAATAAGACCACGCAGACACGAAACAACGCCGATGGCGTCAGCAAACACCGCAGAAACCATGTTTTGAGTGGTATGACCATGCCGCTAGTGACAAATATCTCAAATTCTCCTTTAAACAATAATACTCTCAGATTGAAGATACTCTACATATGCAAAGCACATCTGAAATATAGTTGTGCATTAACCCTGTAAATCCGCTTACAGGAAACAGCAAAACGTCAAAAGCGGATTTAAAATAAAAGTACTCAATGATTAATACACATACATCTATAAATGTTGCACGTACATTCAAGCTGGAGATCCAAGTGCAGTTTAACACACACGCCCGTCACTTATGAGGAATACCGTTGCCATGGTTGTCTACTTATACCAGGTGACTGCAACTATTGATTCTGTATAAATATACCCATGTCATATTCCACAATCTATGCCCTATTTCTGTCTTATGGTAGTCTTGTGACACTATGACCCGCTTACCGTTGATAGGTATACCGTGTATATCTGACGTCACTAGGCCCTACACTGTGAATAGAAAAAAAGAACGTTGAGTGCCTCACAATGACAAACTTAGAAACTAATATCTTCATCGTATAACAGGAATGAGACTATCAATCTTGAAACAGAAACATTCTTAGATATGAATTTGTTTTAAAATATAATTTTATCAGCACACAACTTTGGTGTATAGAAGTTATGGTTAATTATATGAGGCATATATTGAATTCGATAACAGGCTATAGATTTTCTAGGCTTTGCATTATAGCTATACAACGACATATAGGTCACTTATTCATACACCTGGAGTGTAGAACAAACTACGGAGTCTCGTTACTGCCATCGATAAACAAATTTGGTTTTGAACGTCGTAGTGCGTGATAACTATAGCAACTCCCACAATACGTCATAACGACCGTACTATTATACTAAATATGACAAAATACGCATTTCGTCACAACTGAATTTTGGGTCTGAGAAAGCTCTTTTCCCGCCAAGATTTGCTATTAGGGATACCAGAAAACGGCTGGCTTCATAAAATACTGAGAGAGATATTATTTTCTCTCACATTATATGGGTCTATATTCAGTATCCGTCATACATTTCTCTCAGTAACCAGTGGTGTAGGAAAATAATGTAACCTGATTGGGAGGGGGGGGGGGGGCGAATGTCCCCAAATACCATCATAGCAATACGCGCCAAAGGCGCGTCGCACTAGGAAGGTCCGGGGGACATTCCCCCACCCCCATCCCGGAAAGATACTGAATTCTGGAGTCCATTTTCAGATATTTCTTTCAGATACTTATTGGGACACTTTTATACTTATAAACGCGTCTTGAGAGAGAAAGGACCTAGCACGGTTTAATCAGATTTTGGCCCCCATGAGGTGCGGTTTGGAGTGCCAAACTGAAATATCACGTACAAAAAGAAATTTTCAGTTAGCGTAAAGTATATTATCTTGTCTCTGAGTTTTTTGTAGGCTATGACAGCAACTTGAAGTAGTGGATTTTTGCAGAATCGTCTATTTTGAGTTGAAAACAGCACACTTTTCTCTCTGTAAACCCATGAAGCCAGTCGAGAACCAAGACAAACTTAACCTCGAAATAAGACCGTGTCAATAGTTTGTTGATCTCATTAAACCGCGCCAGGTCCTTGGTTGACAGACAAATTATCGATGAATAAACAACGTAGACAATCATTACACCGGCGATGGCAAGCGTAAATATTGTAACTGGAGCTTGAAATAGTGATACTAATAGTATTTACATAATTTCCATCCCTTACTACGTGAAAACTATATGACAACAGCAATCAACGTTCAGTCAGCCAAGTTATCGATCTCAAAACCTGGTTGGGGGAAGATCGTACTGTCCTCCACTCCCCATGTGCCCCTGTCTTACCTCCTTATTCTCCTTGTTCGCGGTCAGTAGGGACGTCAGTTCAAGGAGGCCTCCTCAGTTCAAGTTCAAGTATTTATTGCACAAACACCATAAGAGGCAGAGTACAAATTAAATCGAACAATTAACCAGAGTAACAATAGTATGTACATTTGACACCCTGAGTGGGTGAAGGATAAACAGTCAAACATTCACCCAGACTGTGTGGATATACTGTAGATGGAATAGTACCAACGCGAAATATTATGATGCAAATATAGCATTAAAACTCCCCAGAACTTGTATCAGTGATAAGCTTGTATCAGTGGTAGAAGTATAGTATTGACATATTGTCATAGTATATTATAGTATTTGTATCAGTGATAAGCTTGTATCAGTAATACAGTGATCAAAGCTTGTATCAGTGATACAAGCTGTTTATGAGCGTACCCCCTAACCCCCCCCCCCCGTCCCCCATGCCCCCCGCTTCCAACGCCTATGAGTAATACTTCCCATTTCCCACGATTGACACTGCATGCTTCACGCTCTCGTTCATTCACTCAAAACACAGCAAGAAACCTGAATGGATGAAAACAGCTATCTCATCTTTCTTTCAATGCGTCCTGTCAGTTCGAACCTGTTATATAGCATGACACTTATCTGGGCGACAGTTCATTCTGGCGCAAGGTAGGTCATATATTGCTATAATACCTCTAACCTCATTAACGGGTTTCTCTTCGTTCCCCTTAGTAATGATCACAGGCCCTCAAAACAAGAGTTGTGGGGGGTGTGGACGGTGGTGTTACGGTGAAGTGTCGAAATATGGGGTCTCTATATATAACCCCATGTTTTATGTAAAAATACACCAAGGTCTGAAACGCACTTTGGGTGAAACGAGAAATGAACGGTTTACCTCGAAACAAAATACATCAGCATATTCTACAATTGTCACTCTATATATTCCAGTCACCAAATTAGTAAATTCGTGCTATTTTATATCTTTGCCGGCCATTCAAAATCCAACCTGACTGTCCATTCAACCCGGCACAGCGAGATGATCTCTTTTTTTCTCAATTCTGATTGGTCAGTCGCGACACGCCCCCTGCAAGAGAGGTCACACACGGATCAGCTGATCAATCAGAATTGAGAAAGAAGCAGGCGATCTTCAAGAAGCACGATGCGAGTGTGAAAATTTATTCTCTCCACATGCTGTGCACAGGAAATAATCAATTATTTCTTCGATGAATAATAAAAGTAAGTCCATTAGATTGACTTTAAGCCTCCTACGTCCATGGAAATGGTCAGTCTTAAGTCATATCAAACCCTACTTGGTAGGTCCTGTGACGTTAGTCACACTACTCATGTGTACAAGCTTTCAAACAATTACTTTCTCCATGGGTGGAGAGGCAAATGCACATATATACAGTTTACAGTATCGTTTATACATTAACTTTTTGAGTACAACTCAGTCAACAGACAGTTCTAGAAATTCCTACGAAGTAGGCTCTCATTTGCAAATCGTCCGGTAATGAGTGAGTCAGTCAGTCCATCGATCCCAATCCTTTCTCCGGCAAAATAAGGAGAACCGTTGACATTAGAACATTGATGTTTTGCATGAACGTGCATTAGGGGACTGTTACCAATAAGTTCTGAGCTGACCTACATTTGATGAAAATTTGACCTACTTAGGTGACCTATAAACCTTGAAATTGGCAAAAACATATGCCAATGCCCCATGACATGGAAATGCGCTTAATTAGGTCAATGCCAATGTGACTTGACCTAATTGGGTCAAGGGCAATGTGACCTACTCTCTGACCCAATTTCTGACCAAATTAGGTGTCCTAGAAACATCGAAATTGGAAAAACATGTCTCAGTGCCTCCTACGACCATGGAAATGGTCAGCCTTAGGTCAAGGTACACACTTAAATCATATCAAACCCTACTTCCGTAGGTCCTGTGACGTTAGTCACACTGCCATGTTTCTACGAAGTTGGCGTTCATTTGCAAATTGTCCGGTAATGAGTGAGTGAGTGAGTCAGTCAGTCTATCCGAATGCTTTCTCTGGCAAAACAAGGAGAACCGTTGACATTAGAACCTTGATTTTTTGGCATGAACGTGCATTAGGGGACTGTTACCAGCAAGTTCTCAGCTGACCTACTTTTGATGAAATTTAGGGGCTAATCCAGGCATTTTTTGGTGACACCGGTCGACTACCGCGAAACCGGAAACCCGCAAATCCTGAAGAAAACATTCTGCGCAAAACCAGTGCGCAGTGAGCTTAAACCATGCTAAAATGGCGGCCCGCATGGATTTCGTCAAGAAGCACGATGCGAATGTGAAAATGTCGTCTCGCCACCTGCTTTACACAGGAAATAATCAATTATTGATAAATAATAAAAGTTAGTCCATTAGATTGATTTTAAGTAGTTTTGGTTTAGATTTTAGTCGACATTCAAATTGGTTTGTCAGATTTGGGCGTAGTTTGGGCGCAGATACCGGTATACCGGTATCAAAACCCGCCTGGTGACCTATAAACCTCGAAATTGGCAAAGACATGTACTTATGCCTCCTAAGACCTACTTCGTAGGTCCCGTGACGTTAGTCACACTGCCATGTTAACATTGTGATTACAATTAATCGCGAAATACAGTAAAACTTCATCTGGCCCCAAAAATATTGCTAGACGGAGTGTAATCAGCTCTGAAGAGCCTGTGGAATACCAAAGAAACAGACCAAATACCATGATTATCTTTTCAGTTTGCCCAGATTTGTAACACGCCATATGAAAAGTAGTTTCCGGCTGTGAAAGGCAGGGATACGATTATATACTCGGGTATTAACGGATATGATCGAGTGTTGCTAGAAAGTAAAAATGGTTACCTACATGTTTAAACTGGACAACCGGGGATTTTTTTTAGAAAATTGTGGTCAGTCGCTCACACCTGTACATGAAAACTGGACCAGGAAAACTTGGCCGTGTTTGCCCAACCACCTCACTGGGGGTCTAATAACACCCCAGCCACCAGTCAGATTTTTGGACCGGATTCGGGGCCTTCGCGCACATCGCCGGAAGTGACATCATATATAGTAAAATAGATGTTTGCCGAACATTTCGATTACTTTTCAAGTCTGCATAATACCTCTGTTGACCAAGCGTTAAAAAGAACTATCTGGAGATTATTTTCCCTGTTTATCTGGGCAGAGCATATGAAAAGTAGTTCGCTCATGTGCAACACTGAAGGAGTTGTTCGGCCGGATTCAAACTGAACCGTGCGTTCACGTGGGTTTTCCCCTATACGTCATAGCAACGTAGTAAAGGTCAACTTCCGCTCTTGGAGGCAGGGATGGTAATGGAGCCTGCGAAATGGAGCATGCGCTGTGGGGAGGATGG
>JAVTVY010002485.1:0-35845 GCA_036873755.1 Hanleya hanleyi
CTAACTTTCTGTTACATGGTAGGCTTATATAGCCTACTGCATCAAGGAGAATGTTCAATTGGGCTTGATTTTTCACTATGCCCAATTGGAACCCACATCGAAAACTGGACCCGTGATAATGCCGCCTAAGTACTTTTCCTGAGAATTATATTCCCGCCCTGAAAATTAGTGCAATTACCTACTGGGTCTCAGGGAATGTTCTGTTGGATTTATTTTCTCTTTTTTTTTTTAAATCGAGATCTACAGTTTCACATATTAATGCCGCTGTTACAGAGGAAACGGGCATAAACGATCACACGACATTCTGAAATGCCTCCTCCAGAAGGGATTGAAAATAACGTTAATAATAAATACTACAGGTCATTGTACAGGAAATTACATAAATATCTCCAGCGAGACTGGTTTGAACTTGAATGGGACAGTTCTGGACAGGAAACCGGCATGTAAGACACTACCGAATTATCGAATGTCTCATCAAGCTCATATAGGTAATACACTAGTAGTAGGGAAAGGACCAATCTGGTCACATTGAGGCTCTTTTGTGTGAAGCTGATGACGTCACATCTGATGACGTCATGGATAATATCACTTCCGGTGCGAGGTCACGTCCGGATCAAAGGTCAAAGAGCACTTCCGGTTACGTGCTATCCGAAGATGACGTGGCTTCCAGTGTCAATTGATGCATGCCCAGTCGGTCAGTAGCAGAAAAAAGGCATTTGGGTGGACGTTTTGGGGTCGAGGTGGGCCATCCTTGGTTTAAATGGGTCGTGTGAGGTGTCATATTGAAGCGCTCGTGCGGTAGCGTCCGATTGAGGTGTCTTGTAATGGAACTGCCATCAATTTGCGCATGCGCAGTCGGGTAGTTGTATAAAAAGGGCATTTGAATGGGCGTTTTGAGGCAGAGATGAACCATCCGTGATCTAAATGAGCCGTGTGAGGTGTCATCTGGAAGGACTCGTGGAGTAGAGTCTGACTGTGGTTGCAGTGAAACTGCCGTCAGTCTAACGCTAGGGAGTAAGTTCCCTAGATTCTGTACCTAGTCCCATACGCAGACAGTTGAGAGAAAGAAAGATCAACACGTTCACAGATGTATTTTAGTATTCCTCCATCACATCACACCCACATTGGGGGAGCCGCGTTGGGTGTGTTTACATAATAGTATGGCCGAAGATTGACTCTCCGAATAGCGGATTCTGATTGGACAGGAACAACCGAAAATATGTCAAGCGGAGAAGAGGGACCCTGACAGATGCAACATAAAATGACGACTTCTGATTGGACAAGAGCAATCGATGATGCATCTGATACACACCATACTATTATGTAAACACACCCGACGCTACTGCTGCCCGACTGCGCATGCGCGGATTGACAGCACTTCCACTACAGACCACATCAGCCTGACTCTCTCCCACGAGCACTTGAATATGACACCTCACACGATGCATTTGGACAGTAAATGGTCCACCTCGACCCCATAATGTCCATTCAAATGTCTTTTTTTTCTACTACTGTCCGACTGCTCATGCGCAGATTGACGGCGACATCAGTCTGACTCTACCCGAAAAGGGTTCCAAGATGGCACCCCACACGGCCCGTTTGGATCATGGATGGTCTACCTCGTTCCAAAACCGTCTATTCGAATGCCCTTTACTACTGGCGACACTTCCACTAAAAACCACCCCAGTCTGATGTTCCCCCAGGTGCGCTTCAACATGACGCCTCACACGAACCAATTGGACTACGAATGGTCCACCTCCAGCCCAAAACGCCCATTCAAACATTCTTTGTCTACAACTGCCCGACTGCACATGCGCAGATTGACGGCAGTTCCACTACAAACCACTCAAGTCGAACGCTATCCCACGAGCGCTTCAATGTGACACCTCACACGGCCCATTTGAACCAGGGATGACCCACTTCAACCCCAAAACGTCCACCCAAATGCCTTTTTCTAACCGAATGTGACGTCATCAGAGAACAGCCTCAATGCGACCAGATTGGTCCGTTTCCTAATACTGATACTCGCTGGACTACTAGGAGTAGAGTGGATGAGATTCTGTGGAAGCTAAAGCCGCCTTATAATTTCCATAGGTCTACGCCGTGATTTGCTGGCCTGGATGAACACATTTTCATCATTGGTTGCATTCGGTTGCCCTGTTCTGCTCACTGAAAAGCACATTGAACAATCATATACTGTCTTTTTTTAGAAAAATCTTAGTCCTGGTTCATCTGACAAAGCCGAACCATGACAGTTTCGAATGCAACGTTGGTTATCTTAAGACGTGCAACACTTTGTTCTCTCTACCACGGCTGATGCAAGAACAGCTATGTGCTAATAAAGTTGTAATCAATTGGCTAGGTGGAGACGTTACGGTTATGTTCAGCCCCCTCCCCCTCCCCCTCCCCCGGCCTCAATCATTGGGTTCATTGACCCAAGACTACCTTTGAATGAATCTGAGGGCTGTTGCTGGTGCCGTTTAATTTACAGTAGTTGAAAGGCGAATTTTTGTGACAGGCGTCCCGGTGGTGTCGGTTTTCTCATACTTGTTTTATCACTTTCGATGACCAAAACTTGTATTAACAGGGATAGTCGGCAGCCATCTTGGTTAATTTTCAATGCCAAATGAGTTACCTAATCGGACCATCCTTGCTAAGTTTCATTCTAGTATCATAATTTGAACGTTTGCATCTGAAAATCTCTGTTATGCACTTTAAAGGTTTACCATAGTAAGACAAGCGTTCTGAGAACCTCGTCTTGTGGGATGATCCGCTGAAGCTGCTGCAGTATTCAAAGCATACATGTAGAGCAAACTTCCCAAGTACAAGTATGCATGTAAAATTTGCCTAACAAAAACCTTATCATTGGCAAAGTACTATGTCGAAACCCTCAAAATTTGAGCAAAAAATAGTATTTCATCTCATAAACAGCACAGGCTCATTCGCTCATCATATGAGACATGTTTAACAAGTTTCATAATCATCCAATGAAACCTGAGAAATTCAGTTAACTTTTCAATACTATAATTGGCAAATTACTAAGTCCAAAGCCTTTTAATTTGGAAAAAAAAATTCATCTCATAAATAGCACAGGTACATGATTTAATCATATGAAACATGTGTATCAAGTTTCATAATCATCCAATAAAACCTGACAACTTCAGCAAACTTTTTATGTACACTTCTGCAAAACACAAAACTTGATCATTTTCCATAACTTGGACAAAAATTAATATTTCATCTCATAAATAGCACAGGTAAATCCTTCAATCATAGGAAACAGGTGTACCAAGTTTCATTATCATCCACTGACAGCTGACAACAGCAGCAAACTTTCTATGTACAGGTATGCATGCCCACTTTTGCTAAACAAAAAACCTTATCATTTGCCATAATTTGGACAAAATTTAAATTTCATCTCATAAATAGCACATGTACATTCTCTAATCATAAGAACATGTGTACCAAGTTTCATAATCATCCAATGATAGCTGACAATTGTAACAAACTTTCTATGTACAGATGTACATGTGCAAATTTGCTAAGCAAAAAACCTTATCATTCGATTTTAACATTGGAGCACTCTAGAAAACCTGGGTGGTGCCGTAACTCGCCCTTTTTGTGAATTTTTCTTGTTTTTTTTAAATTTGTTAAACCAAAAACCTTATCATTTCCAGGAAGGTGATACCGACGACGACATCCTCTTTTCCCCTCTTACAATATCTCCCCTTCACTTCATAAGGCGAGGTAAATTTGAATAATCTAACCTCACGTCGGGATGTAGTTTCCATAATGGTGCCGCGTTTTGGCAATATGGCAGGTGAATTTGAAAAATAAAACGCATAATCCATGTGTGTGTAGGTTAGTTGAGGTCTAGTACGTAAGCGTATCAAGTTTCAGTGCCGGAAAGAATTACCGGGAAAACTACCTAGGCGGCATTATCCACGGTTCAGTTTTCGATCTGAGTCTCAATTGGGCATAGTTGAAAATACGATGCAGTGCGTTAGCGTGTCACGTTTGGTGTCAATAATCCTTGACAGTTTGGAACAATTCATTATAATAATCACAGAGAGAAGAACAACCCAGTAAAACATACAGGTACATATATATAATAGAAATGAGATTATAACTAGTATAGTGTTGAAAATACGGGTACAAAGTAGGCCTAGCTCATTCTACCGCCTTATATCAGATCCATACATCTACGAACTTCCCAACCAGCCAATCATTTACCCAACCCACACATATATATGGCAAAGTGACACAGATCCCAATAGATAGTACATTTCCCGGTGCGCAGTAAACATACGTGTCAAGTTCCAACATGGGATGAATTACCCATGTGGCATTATCCAGGGTCCAGTTTTCGACTGAGGCCCTAATTGAGCAAACTGAATAATTAAGCCCGCCGAGACAATCCCCGGGATACATTAAATAGTGCGTGTCACGGTTGGTCCCAAATACAACCCTTGTCAGTTCAAACAATCTGATAACACACAGACAGGAATAGTCCATATATATATACGTTGTATATTGATCTGTAGTGTTGGAATAGTTGAAATAACGAAATGGCGACCAAGTGGTGTGGATTAGGTCTCAAGACATTTCATTGTGAGGGCTATCGCGGAGCTTAGACATCTTCATTCATCAAATTATGGCAAGAATCTTTGAGTAAAGGACATTATATAGACATACCAGTTGACGAGTAACTGAGACATAATCTCAGCAGAAGAGGATCGCTAATGCGAAAACTGTAATCACTGATAACACAATGCAAACTCGAATTGGTCACACCATGGCGCAACGCTTTTACATTTACATCACCAGTGCAGAAATTATAGAACGTATCGCTGAGAGTACTAGATACCAGAATCATTTTTCCCCTGGACAGAAACATATAAATGAACACAAAAAGGAATCAAATCGCAAAATTTCATCACTTTCTCTGGCTAAATAAGGTATTACTAAGGTCAAATGGCGGCCATCTTGGAAAATAGCCGCCATCTTGGATTTCAGTTGACTAACAATATTTCATGGAAATGCGTCCTACTTAGAATATCCATGCCAAGTTTCGTGCTTGTTTCGTCATTTAAACACTTGCATTCAGGAATCTATATTATCCGTATTACAAAGTGTTCCATTAGTGACGAAAATGGCAAATCTAACACGACCTATTTAGACCTCGTTTCCATGGCAACGGCACCACATTTTGACAGTACTGCAGGTAGATTTGAAAAGCAGAGACCATCGGCTTTAAAATGATGTATAATCCATGTGTGTGTAGGGTGGGTGCATTAAGTCGTCTCTGGAGGTGCCCTGTCCGCTCGCCTAAGGAGTTGCCAATACCTGGCTATAATTAGTGAAATCATATTAGATCTCGCACGCCAAAATATGTTTTTAATTTTGAGGAGACGGTATCAGCGACAAAATTAAGACAGGCAAATAAAATACAAGCCTTCTGATCTTATAGATGCCTTATTCGGTGACACCGAAAAACATTGTTCGATACCGAATATCCAGACAACGAATGTTTTCCCAATGGCTGTCACATCAATATTTCAAGTTAGAAGTATAAAAAATACTGCAACATTCCATTTCATGTCTGGCCTAAAAGTTGAAAATATGCTATTCCGGACAAAATGGAACCATCACTAGTGGGGCATAATGAAGCGGAGTTTCGTTTTGCCCCTTATGGCCGATCCCTGGGTTAAATCCATATCACATTCTTGCGCATGCGCAGTGATCAATTAAACAGTTTTTTTTTCAATTTTCGGGGACCAAGGAATACAAATTGTTTCGTCAAATTTAATCAGATATATTGTCCAATAATCGGATTAGAGATAAAAAATAATAACTGCTCTGAAATACTAATATTATTCAAACTCGAAGGATATAAATAATAAAATATTGCTGTTTTGGACTGTTAAAATGACTTTAGGACGGCATATTCAACATTTTTTGGGGGGTTTTTCCGCCGAATTTTCGACCCATTGACGAATATATATGCACCGATAGCCTATCCATCTTACCTTTGATGCTAAATAGCCAAATTATGACGAGCAACTATAGGCCGGTGTTTTGCTAAGACTATCGTAAGGTTAACATTATGTTTCCTATTGGGGCAAAACGGAACACAGGTGGTTCATTTTGCCCCACATGGCGTTCCGTTTTGACCCCTACCAGTGAGGAAAAACGGAACATCAATCAAAATGTGTTTTTTTGCCCTATAAACTAAAAGTACCTCGATAAACAGCATTTTGTCGGTTTAATTTTAAATACTGAATATATGTAACTTTAAAATCCACCTGTTGGCATATCATGGCCATACAAAAAAAAGCACAAGGGAGCGCTCAAAGTTAGGGGTTCCGTTTTGCCCATCTTCCCCTACGTCAGCCATCTTGGCCGCGAAAACGCCTTTTACCATTCTCCAAGCCAACCTGTAACCATCTCGGTCATCTATACGCGGTAAGACTGGCCCTGGGATCGTGGGTATCCATTCTCAGCCTTCATTCGGCAACTATAACGGGGATTCCCCGCGAAAACAACCCCGCATGATGTTGTCAGCCAATCACGTAAAATCTACCGACGTAACCACAACGTAACCCGCCATTTTCGAGTCATGTGCTGTTCTACTTCTTCAAAATTACAGACCTACAACACCTCTTGAATGATACGGAAGTTATTCATATCTGTATCTCTTGTAAGCCCAGGAAATATATGTTTCAGAAGTGGAATGAAAAACGTGTAATTTATCAGATCTGTTCTCTGTCGGATGAAGGCCGAACAGAATCCAATAAAGTACCGGATATCGCTCCGCGATAATGGAGACACACGATTCGTAAGCCATCTTATGGATGGCAAGATGTACGCAAATTGTACGCAAATGTCTCCAAGCAGGGCTGTTCTGTCAAATAACGCAAATAACCCTGTTAACGACAAACGGTAGAGGTTTTTTTTTTAGGGGGGGGTATAAACAAACAAACACCGTTTTTACTCGCGATTTAGCTGAAATATTGCTGAACGCGACGTTAAACCTTAATTCTCTCTCTCTCCGTTTTTAAATCGAAATCAAACGGTCGAACACATCAAAAGTAGGATGATATGAAACATCTTCATATTGGTTATGCTAAGGGACCGTTCAAAATTTATCTTGGGGGGGGGGGAGCTGGTGGAAATTCAGCTGATGACCCTAAGTTATGTGTGACCCCCCTCCTTTGGCTGGAAGGTTACCAGTGACCCCCCCTCACCTGATACCATATTTATCAATGACCCCACCTTAATTCTCTCTCTCTCCGTTTTTAAATCGAAATCAAACGGTCGAACACATCAAAAGTACGATGATATGAAATATCTTCATATTGGTTATGCTAAGGGACCGTTCAAAATTTATCTTGGGGGGGGGGGAGCTGGTGGAAATTCAGCTGATGACCCTAAGTTATGTGTGACCCCCCCTCCTTTGGCTGGAAGGTTACCAGTGACCCCCTCTCACCTGATACCATATTTATCAATGACCCCCCCCCATCTCACCACAAACACACGCCCAATTCCAACGAATCCAGGTCATTTCCCCCAGTGGACATTTCCTCCAGCGGACATTCCCCCGGTGGACATTTCCTTCAATGGACATTTCCCCCACCCTATACTTTTAGGTTATTTTGAACATAGTTTTTAAATAATTTGGCACATCATATATTCTATAGCACATTTTTAAACAATAAAATGGATCACATAGTGATAACATATAAATCATATACATATATATATTTTAACATTTTAAGAAAACATTATATCACATTGTGGTAAAATAAAAGATGTATTTTTTAACAATATTATTTTGTTATATTTTTTACCTACAGTTTTCACTTCAGTTCGGTTTTATTCTCATCAAATGGCTTCAGGACACCGACCTACGAACAGTTAATGTTACGCTATATACCATGTATACATCTTTTATATTGTTTTAAAATGTGCTGACTGTATAATACTGATAGATACTGTGTATATGTATAATAAGTTATCACTTTGTGACTCAATTATCGTAAAACATCTGGAAATCCTTATATCTTTATATACAGAAAAAACAAATTGCGTTATTACAAAATTATTTAAAAACCATGTTCAAAATAACCTAAAAATATAGGGTGGAAGAAATGTCCACTGGGGAAAATGTCCACTGGGGCAGATGCCTACTGGGGGAAATGTCCATGGGGGAAATGTCCGTACACCATTCCAACATAGCCAGGGGCACTAAATGATGCAGTGTGGAATTATATTAAGACCGATTGAAAACACGTTAATAACATGAAGAGCTATTCGTTGATAAAGTGATTCGCGGTATGGTATTATACACATGAAAAAGTGACAGGGAACGGGACACAGTTCTGCAGTACAACATTAAACTGCGAGAAGCTGGGAGATTACATTCTGTATGATGTATTTATTCGCATTCACCGGTTTGAGATAAAATGCATCATGATGACAGATAATACTACATACAACCGCTCAGGGAAACAATGAGGTTATGTTTGTTATACTGACACAGAGATAAACTTTATAAAAATTCGGACGAATCCGACATGATTAATTTCATGCATTCATCATGTCGGCTTCGCTACAAAAACCCTGCAAAAAATAGACGGTGTTTTATTATTATAAAACTATTAAAATTATTATATTTTATAATATTATCCTCATCATGACATTAACTACCGTCAGTACAACTTGTCTTGTAGTACGCCACAATTTATTTCTTCAACTTTGGGGCAGCATAAATTATTGAATGGTTTGTTTCAGTCTCAAAATTCAGGCTATATTCATTTAGCTAGTCAATGTCCACAATGTCCAGGCTGCACTGCACCTGTGTTTAGATAAAGGATTTGCTAGATGCACTGTGTAGTAACTCAAATCTAGCTGGTATGAATAGGGGCCTAGATTTTAATACATCTTGAGAAGAGTAAATATGATTATAAAGCCATTTACCGGTCTCATGTCAGTAGTAGACAAAAGCTAAATTGAGTCGTATTTCACCCGGATGTAGAGGTCATTTGTGGCGGTCACGTGGCGGGAGGAGAGGTCAAGTGTGGGACCAAGATGGCGGCTTGGCGGCCATGTTGTACAAGATGGTGGTGTACAAGATGGCGGCTTGGCGGCCATGTTGTACAAGATGGCGGTGTACAAGATGGCGGCTTGGCGGCCATGTTGTACAAGATGGCGGTGTACAAGATGGCGGCATTGGCGGCCATGTTGTACAAGATGGCGGTGTACAAGATGGCGGCATTGGCGGCCATGTTGTACAAGATGGCGGTGTACAAGATGACGGCATTGGCGGCCATGTTGTACAAGATGGCGGTGTACAAGATGGCGGCATTGGCGGCCATGTTGTACAAGATGGCGGTGTACAACATGGCGGCATTGGCGGCCATGTTGTACAAGATGGCGGTGTACAACATGGCGGCATGAGAAAAACGTATAAAAAGAGGTGATTTTTAGTGGATTGGGTGTATTCATTGCACTACCTTGCGGAGCTCTCTGACTTACCTGACCTGCCTGCCTGCCTCACCAGCCTGCCTGCCTGCCTGCCCGCCTGACCTGCCTGCCTGCCTGCCTGCCTGACCAGCCTGCTTGCCTGCCTGACCAGCGTGTTTGTACGAGAGGAGGACAGAAAGCATGAGACGTGGAGAAGATTTTCCATGGGACCCAGCAGCACCTCCGGTTGAAGTCTTGCCTGAAGACGAGCGTGTGAGGGACATTTATCAACGACACTGGGCTACCATACGCCATTGTTTTCACCGTGACCGTCGTCTATTGGATTTGTATAACTTTCGACTGCAGGACCTCACCTATCTGTCTACCTACGCTGAGAACATTTTCACAGACCAGGTGACAGCGTTCAAGTTGAATATGACATTCGGGTACATTTTACGGCACAAGGAGACGGACCAGGTGCGGTATTATTATCCCAGCAATAATACCTATGTGTTTGACCAGCCGTTCACCGTCACGGATGCGATTTCCCTGGAGCCACTCCTCCACCAATTGACTACGTTGGATCCATTGGAATGGGCCCGGTTGCAACGCCCCAATACCCAATGGCTTGTGGAAATGGTGACCAACGTGACATTTTTCGTCACGAAAATGAGAGATCATCCTATCGGTGCTCCTGTACTACTCCCTCCTTGGCTGCTTCATCGACACGGACTGTATGCATTAACGAGCGGGTCAAATGGACCCTACAAAGACCGGAAATGTTTGTTTCGGTGTTTGGCCGTGCATTTGGACGAGTGTAATCCCAAGGAGTGTAACAGAGTGGCCAATGACTATTGGGAACAGTACTTAGAGCAGCAAGACTTGGATGAGCGGCACTTCCGTGGAGTCCCGTTCAAGAATTTGGATGACGTGGAAACACTCTTCAACATCAATATCTTTGTATACCGATTACGATGCGAGGAGGATACATTTGTGGCTGAATTGGTTCGTCGTTCAACAGAACGGTATGCTTCTACGATGAAAGTCAATGTCTTCGACTACAATGGCGTGAGTCATTTTTCGCTGATCTACAATATGAGCCAGTACGCCCAGTCTTACAGTTGTGCCCAATGCCATCGGGTGTTCAAAGAATCGTCCAAATTACATCAACACGAGAAAATCTGTACGAACGCTGTGAAGCGAAAATTTCCTGGTGGTGTGTATCATAATACGCCTACTATTTTCGAGGAACTGGCCGATGAGGGTCTCATCATACCGGAAGCGGACCGTTATTTTCCCTACCGGGCGTGTTATGATTTTGAGGCCTTGTTGGAGCCCATGGACCTGTTTTCAGCGAAAACACAGTGGACGCAGCGCCATATTCCCCTCAGTGTCAGTATTTCCAGCAACGTACCTGGCTATGACGCTGCACCGATCTGTTTCGTGTCTACCGGCGATTCCCATGAGTTGATCACCCGCATGATGGAGTATTTAGAGGAAGTCAGTGCGACCAGTACGGAATTGTTGGTGTCCAAGTTCCAGGACGTACTGGACCAACTGGACGATCGGATTCCTATACCGGGTGTATCGTTTAGTGATGATGAAGAGTCCGAGTCGGAGTCGGAGTCGCAGCCGGAGCCCATGCAGTCGCAGGATGTGCCTTTACCCAAACCGTATGCGGAGAAATTGAAAGCGCGCTTCCTACAATACCTAGGCGCTGGTGCTCGGTTCAACTCGGGGCGATATGATTTGAACATGGTGAAGGAATTTCTCTACCCTTACTTGGCCCAGGCGAATACCATCAAGTCCGTCTTCAAGAAGATCAATAATCATATGGCCCTCACTACCACATCACTCCATTTCCTGGATGTACGGAACTACTTAGCTCCTAATTATAGTTATGATCAGTGGGTGAAGGCGTATGACTGTGCACAAACGAAAGGGAGGTTCCCTTACACGTATATATCGACGCTCGACCGTTTGCAGGAAACACAGTTGCCTCCCCGGGACGCCTTCTTTGACGATTTGAAGCAAGTGGAATGTCCGGAAGACACGTACCGGGAACTAGAGCAGGTATGGAACGACCAACACATGCAGACCTTGCGAGATTTCCTGATATGGTATAATAACTTAGATGTGGTTCCTTTCCTGGAAGCGGCTGAGAAAATGGTTCAACTGTTTCGTCGTGAGATGCACGTCGACATCTTCAAGGAGTGCTTGAGTTTACCGGGTCTGGCGCTTCGCCATCTTTTTCAAGCGTGTCCTACGTACTTCTCGCTGATACAGGAAAAAGATGCAGACATGCATGATTGTCTAAAGCAGAACATTGTGGGTGGACCGAGTCTTATTTTTCACCGTTATCACGAGAAGGACGTCACTACTCTCCCCGGTGGAAAACCCTGTGCTAAGATCATCGGTTTCGATGCCAATGCCTTGTACCTGTGGTCTCTGGCCCAACCTATGCCCAGTGGACATTATACACGTTGGTTGGCGGAAGGCCAGCATTTTACACCGCAACGCGCTTCCTACAAGCATCTGGCTGACCAGTGGTTGGATTGGGAAGCCTATCGACGGGGAGTTACTATACGCCATCAGACCAACGCCACAGAGAAGCGCATAGGAGATCGTCGACTCCCCGTCGATGGGTTTGCCCTGGTGGGTAGGACACCGACCGTATTCCAATTTTACGGTTGCTATTGGCACGGCCACGGATGCCATTTCAGCGCTGGACGCTTCAACGAACGACGTGGAAAAACACCGGAAGAATTACGGGAAGAAGTGGTGGAGAACGGTGATTATGTGAAAGAGAGAGGCTACCATTTGATCGAAATGTGGGAGTGTGAATTTCACACCATGTGCCAGGCCCTGCCTCATTTACGGCGTTTCCTAAAAGAGCGCGAGTACCCGTTGAGTCGTCGGCGACTCCTGAGTCTACCACAGATGTTCGACGCCATTCGTTCGGGGGACCTCTACGGCTTTGTCGAATGTGATTTGCATGTTCCCGACACTCTCAAGCCTCTCTTCGCCCAGTGCCCGCCCATCTTTAAGAACACGCTGGTGGGTCGAGATGATATTGGAGACACCATGGGGGCCTATGCGGAGCAACACGAGTGTTTGCCTCGACCTCGACGCATGTTGATTGGTAGTATGTGGGCAGAGAAAATCTTGCTGGGCACTCCGTTACTGCAGTGGTACATGAGCCACGGTCTGGAAATTACGAAAATATACCAAGTGATACAGTACGTACCCCATGCCTGTTTTGCGGAGAATGCCGACATTGTGACGTCTGCCCGTCGTCAAGGTGATCAAGACCCGAGTAAGGCCATCATCGGTGAATCGTGGAAATTGACGGGCAATGGCTATTATGGGAAAACGGTCACCAACCAGGATAAGCACGTGAACGTGAACATTTGTACTACTGCCCAAGCCCGCAAAAAAGTGAATTCTCCTCTGTTTCGGTCCGTGGAGGTCATCGATGACGACACGTATGAAATCACTTTAGCTAAAAAGACTATCCGTTACAACCTACCCCTGCAGATTGGATGTATGGTATACCAGGTGGCCAAGCTGAGGATGCTGCAGTTTCTCTATGATTTCATGGGTGTGTATTTTAACCCATCAGACTGGCAACTCATGGAGATGGATACGGACTCGGCCTACATGGCCGTCTCTAATGCGGATTGGGAGTCCCTGGTGAAACCGGAGTTACGGGCCCAGTATGAAGCGGAACGCGACCAGTGGTTACCTCGACGTGACCATTACCAGTACGATAAGCGTACGCCCGGGCTCTTCAAGCTGGAGTGGAGTGGGGATGCTATGATTGCTCTCTCCTCCAAGACATATTACTGTTACGGGGGAGACGAAAATAAGTTTAGCTGCAAAGGGGTGAACCGGCGCGATCCCAACATCGACAAAGCCTTGTACTTAAACGTGCTGCAAAGCCAGGCCAGTGCCAGTGGCACTAACCGAGGATTTCGGGTGGTGGACCACCAGATGCGGACGTACATCCAGCAACGAGGCGCCTTTACTTTCTTTTACCCGAAACGGAAAGTCCTTGCCGATGGCATCAGTACCACTTACCTGGACTTGTGAACATATATTATCTTATACCCGGACTTGTGAATTCTAATGGACATACATATTTGGACTCTAAATTACTCTCTATATACATTACACCATGAACTTGTTTGTCATTCTTTTGAATAAGTACTCGATATACGTCAGTTCGATGACTCGGTTTAACTGTTATATACTCCACTGTGATTTCTCTCTCTATACATACGTTCACCTCAATTCTTGTTTGCAACGTTCTTATATACTTGTACATACATTCTTAAAATGTTCACCTTAATAAATATTTGAACTTCACTTGGGTTTTCATGAAGTTTTTTATTGAACACCACCACCACCGAAACATTCGTACTAACCATGCTCCGAGCAGGTTATATCATGGTGTTAACACCTATGTTGGGTTTCTGGGTATTGATGGGTCACATCCCGAGCACTGAAAGAGTTCCAAATGTTTCCTTAGACGTCCGGATGTTCAACCTCCGAGACTTTTTCACCGGCCTGGCCCGCCCTGGCCGCAGCGCGCGCGCGCGCGTCAGTGTAGGGAGAGGTTAAATCGACAACATAGAACTTATAGTCATAAACTTAATCTATACGTGTTGGACGAGTCTCTTCACTCACCGTATACACGCACCTCAATGAAATGCCCGCTCCAAACCTAGACCAAAAACACGTACTTGGTCTGTAGGCTGATTTCATTGGCTCTCTATTTTTACTATAGTGCGCTTGCATTCTAACATTGATGGGTTACATTTTGGCCCCATCCTACAACACTGATTTCAGTTTGACTGAATCTCCACCTTGGGCATTGATGCATTTTGAATAAAACACACAAGACAGGGTTTTTTTTTGGTGAGATCTCATTTTGTTTTTTATTCAGTAACAACAACAACGTGAGAACAACCACGTGAAAACTCAAGCCCAGAACAAGGGGCTTGTAATTAACTGAAGCCCAGAACAGGGGGGGGCTTGTAAACTAAAGCCCAGAACAGGGGGCTTTTAAACTTAAGCCCAGAACAGCGGGCGTATGTACATTGAAAGAATTCAAGCCCAGAACGGGACTTGTACATTGAAATGATGGGCGGCCCAGTCATAGACGAGTACATCGCGGTCCTCGGCCTTGGGGTACTCGTCAAACATCTGTACGATGGTAGATAAGGGTCTTCCCCGGCATCGATGGTACAGGTAAAACAAGCAATATTGTCCGCACACGCTACTGGTCAGGCTTTGCAACGTTTGACTGTTCCAACACCACGTCTCTGTGCCTTGATCCATGAAGTCTGTTAAATCGGGATGGAGGGGTGGCAGGCCGTACGGGTCAAAGTATTCGCCCTGCTGTTCTGTCAAGTACACGGCCACCCAATGTTCACCGGGCCGATCCATCGGGTCCGTGTTGAGAACGTAAGCAGCCGGATACATACGGTCTAATGGGAACACATCTCGGGCGAACACCCCTTGAAACATCATACGTGTCTCTGGGTCATTCTCCAGCACGGTGGTTATCTGGTCTGTATCCATGTTAGGTGGAGAAGTCACACAGCACGTTGCGCGCCTTGTCCACTTGAATGATGTTGTCAAACTCGGCGTAGCAGATCACATTGACGGTGCTCCGGAGGGCTCGTTGAAAGTGGATTTCCAACCGTAAATTGCCTTGCTTGGCCAGGGCCAGCTGATGGTCGTTCTCTAAGGTGGGGGTCAGATCGAAACAGAACAACGTGTATCCGTTCCCGTAGTCCTCCCGACTGATGAAATTCCCTTCGTCCTGGTTAATTTGACCGGTGGCTGTAAACAGGCTCTGATAGGCTCGAATGAAATTCGCGCGCCCAAAGTTCGGGGTTAAGGCCGTGGCTGGCACCTGTTGTCCATCCACATGCAGGGCCACAAAATTGATGCCGAAATGTTTAAAGTCAAACGGATTCTCTGGGTAGGCTCCACTGAAACTGGTATTTTCCACACAGGCCAGGATCAATCGCTTGGGTAGTTCCCCCAGGAACAGGTTGTCTTTGTTGGCGCTCATATTTCCAGCAGACACAGAGAACACTTTGGTTTGCACACGTCGGCACACACAAGGCTTTCATGTGTCCCAATTGAACGGCTGGATTCGGTTTCACCTTTCGGACATACAGGACTGCGTCTTCGATGACAATCTTATAGTCAGCTACATGCGCCTCTACGTTAGTGGCCATCAAGGCGAAGGTCGGAGGCGCCCGTATCAGTCGGATTTTGATGGGAACCTTGTTCAAGAGGTATCGGTCTTGCATGAACATGTCTGCGTGCAGTCGACCGATCATATCCACCGAGACGCCGTTCGCGGTCAAAGCCTTCCGTGTGCTATATCCCGTATTGTCGTTCTCTGCGCCCATGTGCTCGGCTTTGTCCTGGTAGAATAAAGCGGCTGTCAGTTGAGATTTTTTAGCCTCTCGCCCATGCGACAACAGCGTCTCGATGTAGGCTCGATAGGGGTACGTGTTGGTCGAGTCACTGATGAGTTTGTCGCTGAGAAATATATCCACCTGTTGAAACATCGAGTGCAGCCAGAGATTCGTCGGGCCCACCGTTGCTTGGTCGACGATTCTGGTGCCATCTCCACTGACGATCTTGGCTTTCACATACAAGTAGGTATGGGCTAAATCCACATAGGTCGTATCCGCATTACTGATGGTGAACTCGATGGGCCCTGTTGCGTTGATGCTGGACAGCGGGAGATGCTCCACCCATAATCCTTGTTCGGCACTGGTCTGTGTGGGCGGCACGATCCACAAATCAAATTCACTGTTGGTGGAGGGACAGGACTCGGCGTGGATCAAGGACATGTTTAAGAAAAGATATCCCGGGTCTTCTTCGATGTGCGTCGTCGCTGGGTCGGTCGTCGACTGGTGCGTGGTCTCGGTGGGGCAGCTCTTTTATTCCCTACGGTGCGTTGTGCTTTGGCCACCAAGACGCCTCCCGCTTCTTTGGCCCGCCGTTTCAAGGATTCTTTGGGTGCCGTACCCCCCAAGACATCACCGGCCACTTGCAGTCCACTGCGTACCGCTTGTTTGCCATTGCTTTCACCCCACGCGTCACCAAGGGCAGGAACGTTTTGACGATGCTGCCGAGTATGTTCCCCAGTCCATGTCCACGTTGCATGCGTGCACCACTAAACACCGGAAAGCCACCCCCGGCCTGTTGGGCATAATAGTCGGCATAGCTGCGTGCATCGCACTCGTAAGGCACCTTCATTATGCAAAGTGGGGAGCACGTGCTTGTCGAAAATGAAGTGTCACCACCACTTTCCCGCGTTCGAATGCCACCGGTCGTCCCGTGTCATCTCTTATATCCACCGTGATCGTGTTGATGTGGGTTTGTCGTACAGGCAGGAAGAGCATGTGGGTGAAACTGTGGGTGACTTGATCTCCATACAACTTTTTAATGGGCACCACCCGTAACAGAGGTGTGTTGATATCACCCACGATGTGGTTGTCCTGACTCCACCACGTCCGAGTAGACGTAGAGTCCGTACATACCCGACTTCATATCCATCGGGATCTCGCCTTGGTGGGCGATGGGACCAGCGAACGTCTTTAGATCGAAACCCAGCATTTGCTGTAGGATAGGACTCAGTACGACACTCGCGTTGGCGGTGACGATAAGCTCTGCCTTGTCGTTGTGTGCGTTGTAATCGAAGTTCACGTGATTCTTGAAGGGATAGGCTTTGATGGGTTTTGAAGTATTCGTGACCTCCCGTAGAGCCTTATAATGCAACAGTCTTGACAGCCCACCCATGAACTCCTTGGGAGTATCGTATTGGCCTTTGGGGAGGGTGAGTCGGGTGTCTTTTCCTTCGTAGGTCACCTCGTACCACACTTCATTGGCTCGCACGTTGTACCACGAGTAAGGGTACTGAATATCCACCAGCCCACATTCCCACCGTCCAGGTAAATGCAACGGTTGTGGTAATTGAGTCACATACTTGGCCACGGTGTTGTCAGGAAACACATCCAGCGAACTGTTACTGGGTAGGGTGAGGTAAAACATGGCGACTGAGCTGTCCTGCTGCTGCACCGGGTTTTAATAGGTGTTCCAGACCTTGGGTGGTTGTGTCCGGCGTCGTGTTCGTCGCGTTGACTTGCTACGTGTCACGGCTCTGGAGATGTGGGGTGTCCTGATCAAGGGTGGTTTTTTAAAGGTCTGAAAAGAAGGTGCCCGTTGTGGTGGTGGAGTTTTGGGGGGTGACTCCGGTTCCCATTCGGATTCCCAAGGTTGTGGAATCTGTCGTGGTGCACGACTCGGCGATTGCTGGGTTCGCTGCATAAAGGCCCAGCGGTGGGGGTTCCCCACCAATTCCTGTGGTACATGCATGTCTTTCAAGCCTTGAGCAAAGACCTCCCATCCTCGAGGATCCGTGTGCGATCTGCGTTTACGCATCAGGTCATTCACTAAATCCGTCATGTGGGTGCCGGGGACCACCTGATTCTGTACCAGGAGTTCGCCTTTATCATTCCAAGTCATGTTAGGATTCTGTTTCATCCGTTGTAATACCAGGCCAGCTTGTTTCTTGAACGAGGCAGGTACACTCTTCAGCACTTCGTCTTCCACCCACTGTGGGGCTGTGGGTGGTACCCCTGGTAATGGCGGCTGTTGGAGCGGTGCTGAGGTCGGCGGTGTGTCACGTGGTGGTGGTGGTGGTGGTGGTGGGGTAGAGAGGGTTTTGTATTGGTCCATGAACGTCATGTACCGTTGAAGCGTCTCATTGTACCGTTGTACTTTCTCACTGTCGCTTAACCCCGGTCTCTGTAAGATCTGTTGCATCTCTCCATCGAGGGTGTTTATGGTCTTCACCGTAGGTGGCACAGGGTAGGGCGATTGGAGGTTTTGAAGCAACCGAGGTTCGACGAGCACCATTTTTTTCGTGTGGTTCATTGTCGGCCGAAGAGTCCACCCAATACTGGACCCAACACGGAAGCGGCCAACGGTGCTAAGATGGCCCCGAGAAAGCCGCCTTTCTGTAACACCTTTTTCTTTTGTGTTTGTGGGACCCGCTTATGGACTAGGGTTCGGAGACCTGTCTTATGCTTGGCCAACTTGGTCTTCTGAGCCGGAGTCAGTGGTACGTTGCCTTTTAACAGATTGTACCCGATCTCGCACAGACAGCGTACAAGGTCAGGGTCCGCACCGCGTACAATGGTTCGGACCAACTCGGGTGGGGCCGTCTTCAATACACGGAGCGTGGGAGCGTGCTTCCGTACTCGCGCAGACATCATGTACAACTAATGCCAGAACCCACAACTCTGCCCTTTTTATCCACCTCAGAGACAAAGTCAACCCTGCTGTGGTATTCATTCTTTTTATTATCTCCATCATCAAACACACACACACCCCAGCTGGGGGGCGCCACTGTGGGTGTGTTTACATTATTTTTGCAAGTACACGTGGTGGGTCTCCCCGGGAAAGATGCCGGTCCGTAGTCGAAGGTGGTCGGGGGTGGCTTGCTTTAGGTCGAAGAGCATATACCCGTGCTGAGGGGTTGTGGCATCTTTAAAGGCTTCCAACGCAAACGGTGTGCGGCCGGGATATATCTGTCTCGCCAGGTGCAGCAGTTGAGTGGTATCTCTCGGGTTTTTGAAGACCACCAGGTAGTGGGCATTTAAGCTGATGTTCCGATGTTCTTTGTTTTTACTGAACAGATTCTGCACAATGTAGATGATGCTGAGCCGTCGATGGTGGCTGCCTTTGGTAAAGAGTTGGGTGACCCGCGCATCCGTCTCCGCCATGAGATCATCCAGAACCACCAAGGTGTCGGGTTGGAAATCGGCCAAGTTGGGTAGGCCTTCCACGAACGTGATGTGGGGCATTGCTGCATACGCTGCCTGCCATTCTCCGTAACACCACACGACTCGGGCAATAGGTGGGGTGATCATGCTGTCGGCGTGTTGAAGGAGCTTCCGGACGAAGTGCGTTTTGCCGGAGCCCGTCGGTCCTGCGATGAGACACGTGAAGGGATGCTGCCACCGTGGGTCCATGGTTCGAGGTGTATCCGTTGTCGTGGTAACCCGCTCTTGTAAATTTGGTACGAGTGAACTGGAGTGGTGGTGGGTACAACGTCGGTCGTCGTTGTCTGTACACTGTCAGGGATGATGATGGTGGTGGTGGGTACAACGTGGGTCGTCGTTGTCTGTTCACTGTGAGGGATGAAATCTGGTGGGTCTTGAGACGTAGTGGATGTACTTGGCGTTGGTGTAGAGCTTACACTCGTTGTGGCTTGTACACGGGGTGTGGTGGTGGTGGTGACTGGGCCCGATACGACTGGTGCTCTCTGTAGACCGGTTTCGCTGGTGGCTGGTGTTCTCAATTGGTTAAGTAACGTACTGACATAGGCTACGTCGTAAAACACACCTCCGTACAACACACTCAGCAGGGTTAGCACTATCACCCCAAAGCCTACTTGCACTTTGCGCGTTTTGGAAGACGCTGTGTTCAGAGACGGTTGCACCGTGTTCATGGTTGGACGTGGAATGAAGGATGACGGCAGTGGTGTCTGGCTTTATAGTCGTTTCACCTGGTTGGCAGCGACCCAGGAATTGAAGGAACTGGGCCAGCCTTGCCATTTGACGAAATGAAACAGTTTGCCACGTCGATGTTCCGTTTTCAAAATCTGCTCCACCGTGTAGTAGTCTTGCTGTGTTTTTACAACAGGCTGTAATTCCGTCTCGTAAAACGTCCCCAGCAACGTTTCCCCTTGGAGATCTTCCAGTTCATAGACTCGCCGCTGTCGGGGTAGGCGCCGTTTAATCAGGAAGTGCTCATCGCTCCAGTTGGGCAAGTAACTTTCTCGAACTTGCCCTTGACTTTACTGATCCGTACAGGGTCCCCGACCTTGTACACCGCCTTCGTCGTTCGCTGCGATGGCCTGGGGTACAAGACACGCCGGACTTGGGCTTCATTGCGTTGGGTCACGGTAATGGGGGCTCTCTCTATACTTCGATGATAGGCTCGATTGTAACCCTCACCAGTTTCGGGAGAACATCGATGTACCGCCTTGTATTCTTATAGGTGAAATATTTATACATGCGGCCTTTGAATGTCCTGTTGAACCTTTCCACCACGGAAGCCTTGGTCTCGTTGTACGTATGGAAGAAAAACACCTTCTGGGCTTTCAGAAACTGTTGGAACGGTCTGTTGAGGAATTCCGTGCCTTCGTCGGTTTGCAAATACAAAGGTTTGCGCCCGGTCTTGAAGATGTCTTTGAACGCCGCTATGAGATTTGCCCCCGTTTTCGTCCGGATGGGTACCACCCACGCATACTTGGATAGGATATCGATGCACGTCAAGATATACCGATTCTCATCGTTGTGTTTGGCAAAGGCGCTCATATCGACCAAATCCGCTTGCCACTGGGCATCTATTCCTCCCACGATGACCCGGTTCCGTAGAAAATGGCGACGGACAGATCGATGTAAGGTATAGGTGTCTTGTTTTCTTAACCAATCTCGGACTTGGGCACGTTGTATCCCCTGGGGTTTGGCCGCTCGATAGAGAGCCGACAATGCACTATAGGCCGCCGGACTGTCGGGACTGTAGTATAAGTTATCCAACACCTTCTCCCAGCGCTTCATGGTCACAAAATGATGATGGACCTTGGCTCTATCGTTTATTTATAACGGGTATATCTTGGGCCGGAGTTTCTTTCTGATTTTCTTCGTGGGCTTCCACAGTGGCCATGGTAAATGACCAGTCCAACTCGTCTGATGACCACTTGATAAGCACTTCATCCACATCTACCACGGCATCTTCCAATGCAGACCATAGATCAGGGTGAAGGGTAAAATGCACTGTACCTCCATCTAGCCGAGCCAATTGAGCAAAGAAAGGGCAGCGTCGGATGTACACATCGTGACACAAGTGGATGAGGTCGCCGTCCAGTTCACCAGACAACACCTGTTTGAATTTGGTCCAGCCCTCCCAGGACAGACGAATGTGAGCCGGGCACGGTTGTGTAGGGTCCGCATCACAGATGTCTCCCACCTCCTCCATGATATCGACCTTATCCGGATACACGTGCAGGAAAACCTCGGGGGTCAAGCTGAAATACGCCAGTATTATATGCTCCGTCATGGTCAGTACGTGAATGGTACCAGATTTGACTGTCTCTCGTATTTATAGGGAGAACACCGTGAGATCAAAGGATCAGGTGGTCATGTCACTGGGCTGGTTGAGTGTAGCCGGGTAATCAATGGCATCGTCGTCGGGTTCATGGCTAGACAGTTGTTCATGGGGTTCAGCCAGCGCGTCCTCAATAGCACGAGCCCACCCCAACTCGTCTGATGATCGCTCGTCCGTGTAAACAGCTGGTCCACAATAGGCACCACTTTCTCCAAGGCTGACCACAGATCGGGGACTAGGGTGAAGCCTCGCGTAGGGTCTTCGTAGCGGCCCAGGCGTGGGAAGAAGGTTGCACGGTATACGTAGATGGCATTGTCTATGTGGATGAGGTTTCCGTCGAGCTCGCCGCTCAACACCCGTTTAAATTTGGTCCAGCCGTCACGCGGTAGCGTCACCGTATTCGATACGGTCTCAGCGGGCGCCCAGCAAATATCTCCACGGTCTTCCACGAGGGTGACTTTATCTTCATAGACGTGTAACCCCACCTGGAGTGTAAGGGGCAGGATAGCTCGTAGGACGGGTGACATGCCTGCTCCAATGTCGAACGGTGAATGACACACACTGTGTCTGACCCTCGTATTTATAGTGTCAATACCACAGCGCCAGGATCAATAGGGCACAGACTAGTGTGAGGCCAACCAGCCGGCGCTGGTTCCGGCGTGAGCGCTCCTGGTCCATAGCGCGAGCATCAAGGATGGCTGTCATAGTCCAGTAGTGGTGAGTGATGGCACGCCTCTCCATCGAGTGCACTCTGTGGAGGACCGCTTCTGTGAACTCGTTGAGGATCTGGCGTCGCCCCTCGTTGTCGTCGCCATCTGCAAACATGGACCGGACCACTGCTCGGTAACCCGTGAATGAATTCACCACGGTGGCATGCTGTAAAAGGCGAGTCGCATAGGGCTGGATCTCCGCCATGGCTCTGCAACCGTAGAAATGAAGGTGTGGGATCCCGAGTGACGTGTTTTATAGACCAGGTCACACATGCGCGCCTAGCTCTATGGGTGTAGTCCGTGATACGTACTATTCTGATGGATTATGTGGCTCCTATAGAGATAGTACTTCATCGACCATGGGGATTACTTTTTCCAAGGCTGTCCATAGATCAGGGTCCAGAGTAAAACCACCTTGCTTGAGACAGAGGAGTCGAGCAAAATAGGGACCGCGGAAAATGTAGACGTCGTCACACAGGTGAATGCTATCACCATCGAGGTCAGCCAATAACACCCGTTTCAAGGTAGTCCAGCCTTCTGGGGATAAAGAGACACCCGCTGGTTCAGACGTACACCAACACCTACTGTCGTCATCGATGAGCTCCACGCGTTTGGGATACAACAATAGGGTGCAGTCCGGTGTAAGAGTGCGGGTCTCCCTCACGCGCTCGTCTTCAGGCAAGACTTCAACCGGAGGTGCTGCTGGGTCCCATGGAAAATCTTCTCCACGTCTCATGCTTTCGTCTAATACAAGCTGGTCAGGCAGGCAGGCAGGCAGGCAGGCAGGTCAGGCGGGCATGCAGGCAGGCAGGCTGATGAGGCAGGCAGGCAGGTCAGGTAAGTCAGAGAGCTCTTTTTATACGTTTTTCTCGTGCCGCCATGTTGTACACCGCCATCTTGTACAACATGGCCGCCAATGCCGCCATCTTGTACACCGCCATCTTGTACAGCATGGCCGCCAAGCCGCCATCTTGTACACCGCCATCTTGTACAACATGGCCGCCAAACCGCCATCTTGTACACCGCCATCTTGTACAACATGGCCGCCAAGCCGCCATCTTGTACACCGCCATCTTGTACAACATGGCCGCCAAGCCGCCATCTTGTACACCGCCATCTTGTACAATATGCCCGCCAATGTGTACAGATGGCGCTACCGTCGGAAGTTGTGACGTCATAGTTACATCCGGGTGAAATGTTGCTCCATTTACGCTATGACCACTACTAACCCGTTTCCCTCAACCCGTCCTACACATCTCTCTTATCAGTGTCACATAGACACTGTCACATAGACACTATGTAATCCCCACAATCTTATTAAACAATAAACCTTCTTCACACTCAACATAATCTTATACTCTTCTTTTCCCATAACTACAGGAGTATCACCTAACGTTTTCATCTGTCAAGCTCCTCATTCTCTCCTATAGGACAGATTCTAGCAGCAACTTCTACCAAGTATCACCATGGCAACGCATAATTAAATCTCCCGATAACGAATCACTCTCCCCATCCGCTCAACATACAATATACTATCTAAAAAAAATCACTCAACTTGAGTGGGATCAATTTCCACTCTCATGCTTGGGTGAAAAGTAACTCAAGTTGCGTGAAAATCTCACTCAAGTATTGAGTGGGATAAATTTCCACTCTTACTTGAGTGAAATTTGACTCAAATGTTTTACAAGTTTATTACAACGTTTCTTCTTCAGAATCAACGGTCTCGGCGTCATTATTATTTTTTTTCAGTATCATCGATAATGCTATTGGTTCTATCCGTCAACTTTTCAAAAATAAGGTTTTTCACATCTTGCTCGCCTGGTTTAGCGTCGTTTTCATTGTGAATATAAACGTTTCGCATGCAGGGTTTGTCAATTCATCTCTTGAATGTGATATGATTTACGTGAATTTGGGATGCAATCATCATTGCCCACTTCACTAGATTAATTTTCATCATAAAATTGGTTCAAATAATACTGCTCTCTCTTCTCAATATCTTTGTTGTATGCCTTTGTAATAGGTTTGACGAACATCTCTTCCCAAACCTTATATTTGATAGGCTTTCGCATATCAGCAGAGTTGGACTATCTCCTGAAAGATGTATAATTTAGTCACTCTCATCCTCTAACAGCTAGGGCCCTGGTCATGCTTGTCTACAGTCCACATATAACCATTGCGGCATTGAACGAATTGACAATAACATACCAAATAATATATATGGCGATCTTTCCAGTATTTATAATAATAAAACACCTTAGTATGTGCTTGAGTTATAGAACAGGACAAGAACAGGAAGTTGACAAACTTGTTCAAAGTCATGCATAGTCTCCATTTTTTCTTCATTATTTATTATTCGCATGGTTTTTGAAAGTACTCAATTTGAGAATGTAATCAAATTTATTAGAACCACCGATTGAATTTTGTCCCCAAAATTGAAGGTGACTGAATTTTGATAGGGGATCGAATTATTAGAGGAATAACTGTATAGAACTTAATTGCCATACTAATGATCATGGTGACAAGGAATTATTGTTGTCGCAGCTATTGTACGATTAAACTTAATGTCTCGACGAAGCTACAGGAGCACGGCTCGTCATATCCTGAATAATTGGTTGTCATTTGTTGTAACAGTAGATAATTCTCTGTGAATACACAAAAAATTATTCACCCTGGTCAAGTTAACGCACCAATATTGTTCAGGGTCAATAGTGTCCGGATAATAATTACTCAGATAAATTTTATCTCCTGATGTCTGTAGTGTAAACAGGCTAGGTGTGGATAATGTTGTAGTGTAACCGTGTCTATAGTCTTACATTCTCTGGCATGACTTATTTATCCATACATCTTTCCCACTCCCAGTAAGACCCGCATCAATTGCTTATAACGGCTTTTTCCATCTTTGTTCACTTTGGACCGCATCGCAGATAGCTTGGGAATATTACTCTGCCGAGTCGATGATAACTGCATGGACTTTGACACTGGAACTTGTTTCTCTGTCGGTTGAATTGTCAGACTAGCGGTCTATAACTCACGCATTTACCACAGTGTTTGTGTTTGTTTTGTTTTTTACCATACATAGGGTTGTCAAGAGTTTTACAAGAAATAAGTAGGGAAGAAATCTGTTTCACAGAAGTTTCAAAGGTGAAATGGAGACATGCAGTATTCAGATATTTTCGCTATCGAGTGGCACAAAGTTTACAAAAGACAGTTAAATTCCCCGCTTAATATCAAGCTTAGATAGTTCCAATCCCTTCTGATGCATAAGATAATGGCCACCACTATATGTTATTGTAATTTTTTCCACTTGCGATTTTACCAAAAAGCTTTGAAAAATCTACCTCATATATTTGACATTGTCTGGTTTAAAAGCCTTTGTGAACCACTTCAGCGAAATGTTTGATTCGGTTAATTTTTATCTCTATTTGTCTGAAGAATTGCAGCTAAATGAAGTGGAATGAAATTATTGATTAAATATTTAAGACAATACTTACAGTTATAAAGTGGTATATTTATCAGTTTGAAATACGAAAACCACCTCCTCAGATCAATGAAGGCAAAAAAACAGATAGAAATTTTGTGTAATTTAATTTCACATTTTTCAAGAGAGCGAGATCCAGGTCCAGATGGACACTAAGAGAGATATAGTCCCCATGGAAATGAAGCGTGATATAGTCCGGATGTACAGGAAGAGAAAGAGGATTCGCATGAACAAGTAGCGAGATATGGTCCGGATGGACAAGGATAAGATATGGCCCCTATGGACAGGGAGCGACAAATGGCCAGGATGGACAAGGACGGAGATGTGGTCCGGATGGACATGGAACAGGATGCGGTTGAATGGGCGGAGAGCAATATATGGTCCAGATGGGGAGAGGGAGATATGGTCCGAATAGACAGAGAGTGAGATATGATGAATAAGTAGCGATATATGATCCGGATTGCGAGAGTGCAAGATATGGTCCGGACGGACGGTGAGCGAAATAAATTTGTTTCGGATGGGCAGACAGTGCATCTATGGTCCGGAGGTACAGGGAGCGAGATATTGTCCGGATGGACAAGTAGCGAGATAGGGTCTGGATGGAAGGTGAGCGAAATAAATATGGTCCGGATTGGCAGACAGCGAGATATGGTCCGGATGGACAAGGAGCGTGATATGGTCCGAATGGTCAGGGAGCGAGATATGGACCGGATGGACATGCAAATTGCGAGATATAGTTCGGATGTGAAGAGAGCGAGATATGGAGGATGTCCCTACCTGTTATGCCGAGGTATCCCGGTTATTCCATCTGGTTCAGTTAAGTTTCTGCGAAGGATCCTAGTAACCGTTAGGCGAATTTCGAATGGTCTTCCACGCATATTCATTTCCAATAGATACACGTTTACTGTACCGAACATTGGTGTAAGGCCCTCATACATCCAGACCATGCACCTTGGACATCTGGCTCAGTATGCATGTTTTGTAGCTGTACTCTGTCAACAATTCAAAAAAGACGCCCATAACTCCTGACCTCCAGTCCAGTTCGATGAATGAATGATGTTTATGCCATTTTCTCGCCAAAGAAAATTCAATACATTCATACATCCTGGCCCAGTTTGGAGAAGTCAAAAGAAATTCGATTCATTGTATAGGCAATGCACGAGGAAAATAAAATGCGAGCAATGTACATATCTTAAGAAATAAATAAAGCACCGCCAAGGAAAGTCAAATACATCATATTATACAATGGAGACAAAATCGGTATAATACTTGGATATCAATACGGTGCAAATCAAGCGTGTACTGTAACGTCTCTATATGAAAAATCACATATTTATATCGTCAGACGTCACTCCAGTCCATACATTGCTCGACCAATCGGCTCATGTCAAAACTAGCTCCTTGCTGACTTTCCTGGTTGTTGTACACATTTTTTCCGTGGGATTACCCACCCACCCTCCTCCCTTTCTTCCTTCACGGGTCAATTTATCATGACGTAAATTGCAGTTTCAAGCAAAGTGTCAACTTCTTCCCTGTGTTTGTTCTATCTGATTTAGTATTAACTCTCGCCTCTCTTTATCGATAAAACGTTAATTAGCCCCGGAAATTGCCGCGTCTGGCACCCATAATTTAAACAATTCAGCTTGGCATTGATGCAAAAACTGATCTTCGAAGTGACCTGAGGAGATGGTCTCATCTGGATACCAATATTTGAGGAAGATTTTCGCGTAGGGTGTTTTCCTGAGATGACGAATATGCCTCTTTTTGGACGAAATCATCGCGTGAGACCACTGTAATCAATTGCTTTTGTTTTTTTTTTCTCAGGTGTATGTTTGCTCCAGTTCAGCACCTTCAATTTGGAGCCAAATATGGAGGCGCAGTTACAAATTTGTTACAACATTTGGTCAAAATATCGAAAAATCGCATTTTTTTCGACTAAAATGCAGAAGCTTTGACCCCCAAGACACGCATTCTCAGACTCAGCACAAAATCCTCATCTAGAAAATATGCTAAAACCTTTTGGCCGCCGACGTACAATTAAAAGTGTCATGCACATGGTGTCCTAGCCCATGGACAATGTATGAGATGGCAATAAACATTAATTTAAAAAAAAAAAAAAAAAAAAAAAGTTACAGCTTATAAAACTTAGTTCAACATGCAGCTGCTACAAGATATTTTATAATACGGATTTCTATTGAATGTATTTCTACTGAATGAATTCAACACAAATCAATGTTATAAAATATATTGTATGGGCTGCATGTCAGAATAATAAAACTGCCCAACACCTAACATATCTTGGAGAATTCTCAAGACTTTATGTTTACTCAAATTCCCTATAAACATTACAAAGACCTTTTGCAGCAATAAGGTAAAAACACCCAAACGACTCAAATAAATTGTACAGCCTTTTATTTTTAATGTTTTTATTGGAGAATTACAGTTTTTATTGGAGAAGTCATTGTTTAGATCACATCTTGCCTAAAAAAAAACATATCCAAGCCAATTGCTGACTTTCCTGGTTGTTGTACACATTTTTTCCGTGGGATTACCGCCACCCCCCCCCCCCTCCTCCCTTTCTTCCTTCACGGGTCCATTTATCATGACGTAAATTGCAGTTTCAAGCAAAGTGTCAGCTTCTTCCCTGTGTTTGTTCTATCTGATTTAGTATTAACTCTCGCCTCTCTTTATCGATAAAACGTTAATTAGCCCCGGAAATTGCCGCGTCTGGCACCCATAATTTAAACAATTCAGCTTGGCATTGATGCAAAAACCGATCTTCGAAGTGACCTGAGGAGATGGTCTCATCTGGATACCAATATTTGAGGAAGATTTTCGCGGAGGGTGTTTTCCTGAGATGACGAATATGCCTCTTTTTGGACGAAATCATCGCGTGAGACCACTGTAATCAATTGCTTTTGTTGTTTTTTTCTCAGGTGTATGTTTGCTCCAGTTCAGCACCTTCAATTTGGAGCCAAATATGGAGGCGCAGTTACAAATTTGTTACAACATTTGGTCAAAATATCGAAAAATCGGATTTTTCCGACTAAAATGCAGAGGCTTTGGCTCCCAAGACGCGCATTCTCAGACTCAGCACAAAATCCTGATCTAGAAAATATGCTAAAACCTTTTGGCCGCCGACGTACAATTAAAAGGCTCATGCTCATGGTGTCCTAGCTCATGGACAATGTATGAGATGGCAATAAACATTAATTTAAAAAAAAAAAAAAAAATAAAAGTTACAGCTTATAAAACTTAGTTCAATATGCAGCTGCTACAAGATATTTTATAATACGGATTTCTATTGAATGTATTTCTACTGAATGAATTCAACACAAATCAATGTTATAAAATATATTGTATGGGCTGCATGCCAGAATAATAAAACTGCCGAACACCTAACATATCTTGGAGAATTCTCAAGAGTTTATGTTTACTCAAATTCCCTATAAACATTACAAAGACCGTTTGCAGCAATAAGGTAAAAACACCCAAACCACTCAAATAAATTGTACAGCCGTTTATTTTTTAATGTTTTTATTGGAGAATTACAGTTTTTATTGGAGAAGTCATTGTTTAGATCACATCTTGCCTAAAAAAAACATATCCAAGCCAATTGCTGACTTTCCTGGTTGTTGTACACATTTTTTCCGTGGGATTACCGCCACATTACAACATTTGGTCAAAATATCGAAAAATCGCATTTTTTTCGACTAAAATGCAGAGGCTTTGGCCCCCAAGACACGCATGCTCAGACTCAGCACAAAATCCTGATCTAGAAAATATGCTAAAACCTTTTGGCCGCCGACGTACAATTAAAAGGCTCATGCTCATGGTGTCCTAGCTCATGGACAATGTATGAGATGGCAATAAACATTAATTTAAAAAAAAAAAAAATAAAAAAAAATAAAAGTTACAGCTTATAAAACTTAGTTCAACATGCAGCTGCTACAAGATATTTTATAAAACGGATTTCTATTGAATGTATTTCTACTGAATGAATTCAACACAAATCAATGTTATAAAATATATTGTATGGGCTGCATGTCAGAATAATAAAACTGCCCAACATCTAACATATCTTGGAGAATTCTCAAAGACTTTATGTTTACTCAAATTCCCTATAAACATTACAAAGACCTTTTGCAGCAATAAGGTAAAAACACCCAAACGACTCAAATAAATTGTACAGCCTTTTATTTTTTAATGTTTTTATTGGAGAATTACAATTTTTATTGGAGAAGACATTGTTTAGATCACATCTTGCCTAAAAAAAACATATCCAAGCCAATACGCAAATTTTCTTTCTGAGCATATGGAATTAATGGAATAGACTGAAAAAACTGATATCACAGTACCTGAGTCTACACAGCCAGAAAAAAAGTGTTGGCCCATCACCCTTTAATGGTGATCAGACCTGGTTATCACCTTAAAAAGGGGATGAGTTAGAGCCATCACCTTAAAATGGTGATGGATGTCACCTTCTTAGAGTGATGATTTTGCCTCAATTAAAAGGTAATGGCCTAAATTTACAATCATCGCTCATCACTCTCCAGAGTTGATGGCCATTATTTTTAAAGATGATCATAAAAAAGGTGATAGTTATCACCTTTTCTTGGCTGTGTATATTGTCCATGACAACCTGACAGTCATTTACATCTCAAGACCATGTTCTCCAAATAGACAGCACTTGGGTACATTGCTCTGGTTTACCGTGTCTACAGCACAGGGGCTTGTTACCGTTGTTAATTGGTTAATAGGTTGGTTTTAGGGCAAATCCGTCATGTACGACACCCACAATAGGTGACTAAATGTGGGGAACCATTCAACCAAGAAGTGAAAATGGTCAAGTACATTGCGCGCAAACTGCTGCTCATTGACGTTGTCTTACATGACGGGTCTACCGATTATATGGGGTCGAGGTAGGAAATAATCGGCAACGATTTGGTGTAAGATTCACAAAGGATCTGCTGCAAGTTGTATTGTCAGTCTTTTGTCCAGGATATTACCTTTTCAATGGGAGGACTTACACCGAAGCCTTGCCAAATAATCGGATCCCTACCTCGACTCCCCACCCCACCCCTTAGCCTAATATAATTCAAATATACATATTCTCAAACTATTATCCATTAAATTTCGTCATGGACGGAAAAATGTTTGAAAATACATTCCCATGTTGCTCTAGTATTTGGTGTTCACTGTTGTATCTTTGTTAAATTTGTCATATTTTGAGAGCCTAAGTGGATGCCATCACAAAGGGGCAAGGAACTGAACAATTTCTGTAGCAGTCAACATTAGCATCGCAAAATTGAGAAAGAAAAATCTATATTCTCTGTGTTGGATATTGTTCCGCCAATACAAGTTTATTCAGTTTTTAATTTGACAGCGAGAAAATATGAATGCAACTGAGAATCAATGACAGTTAAATTTGAGCATACCCCCTACGCTGCATTCAAGAGAGTCACCATTTTAAAGAACAAGTGAATACAGCCAACCAGTACAGTATTCTATGCGTCCACTCACAATAACACTCGCCCCGGTTGTTTATAAGTTGTACTGCTCCGTTTTGAATGATAGGCTATCAGCATGGGCCGAAAGAGGCAGTTTAATATGTGACGAACAAAATGGTTTCCGATCCGAACGCAATGCGGTAGACCATATCTCATCTCTTGTAAATATTATTGAGACTCATAAGAAGAAAAGACACAACACATTTGCTGCTTTTATTGATTTTCGCAAAGCCTATGACTCTATAAATAGACAGAACCTATGGTCCCGTCTTAAATCGGTTGGTATCGATGGAAAAATTTTGAAAGCTATTATGTCAATTTATAATAACGTTTCATGCTGTGTGAAATTGAATGGTTTATTTTCGGAATGGTTCGATGTCAAATGTGGACTAAGACAAGGATGTGTTCTTTCTCCTCTTCTTTTCAATATATTTATTGATAATTTATCGCTATATTTGAAGAGTTTTGATAAGGGAGTTAACATTGATGGAGAGTTGGTTTGTATTTTACTTTAGCAGACGACATTGTATTGTTAGCGGAATCTAGTGAAGAGCTGAAGTTTCTCCTTGAACATCTATCAGTATGGTGTGTTGATAACAAAATGACAGTTAATCAAGATAAATCAAAAGTTATACATTTTCGGAACCCATCAGTACCTAAATCTAAAGATAAATTCACATGTGGTGACAAAGTCTTGGATGTAGTGGATAAATACGTGTACCTGGGTTTGCTAATAACAGAGCATTTAGATTATAATATGATGACAAAATGTGTCGCCCAATCTGCAAGCCGTGCGCTTGGTTTGGTTATTGCAAAGTGTAAAACTATGGGTGGTGTACCTTACCAAATCTTTAGTATGCTTTATGAGTCTATGGTTGTGCCTGTTATGACATATGGTGCGTCGGTTTGGGGAACATCAGATACATCTTCTATTAATGCGGTACAACATAGGACTGAACGTTTTTATCTTGGTGTAGGTAGATACACCCCAAATGCTGGTATTAATGGAGAAATGGGGTGGCTGCCGATGGGTATTAAACAATGGAATAGTTATTGGTCACTGGACAAAATATACAAATAGTAATAGGGATAGAATTAACAACAAAATTTTCAGATGGGCGTTCAACTCTTCGGGCAAAAATTGTAAAAATTGGAGTTATAGAGTGTGCCAGATGTTAGTGGAAATCGATTCTTTTCATCTCTCGAATATTGATGTACGGTACGATCCTAAGTTTGCCATTAAATATGAAGAGGAAAAGCTTTTTGATCGATATATACAAAAATGGAGGAGTGATATGAAGAGTAGTAAGCTTCGTTGGTATAGGGAATTTAAGAATAACTATGGAGTTGAAAGCTATGTGCAAACTGTATTTCAGAAAAAGCATAGAAGTGCTCTTGCAAAATTCAGGTGTGGAGTAGCTCCGATAAGGATAGAAACCAGTCGATATGAAAATCTAGCTATTGAGCAAAGGGTTTGTCCAATCTGCAATAATGGTATTGAGGATGAGCTGCATGTTCTTGTAACTTGTCCAGTTTATGACGACTTTAGGTACGACATTCTTTCAGAAATCAACTTTATGTATAGGGACCGTTTTGTAATTTTGTCTGACCAGGACTTATTAATTATGATGCTGTCGTGTATTTCGCTAGCCAAATTAAGTGCCAAAACCCTGCTTCTTAATTCTAGAGCGACGGAGAAGTATTTTATATTCGTGAGCAAATGAATTCTATCTGTACGTTCAAGTATTTGTTCTATAGTATCAGTCTCTCATATCTCTATAAGAGTGGCATTTGTATATATTTTAATTGAATTCTATGTATTTTTATCTGTATATGCAAATGGTGAGACGTAAATAAATTATATATCTATCTATCACAAGTTTACAGCCTTTTGTTAGACAAATCCTTAAAACTCTACAAAAGGGACCAGCCAAAAGACAAAGGGACAATAAAGCCCAACCATAAGTTTTCCGGCTAAATTGAATTTAGACAATACGAATGAGACAATTTAATGCTTTAGTACATCTGTCACTTTCAGTCGTTCTAAACATGCTGTATGACCATACAGGTAAAAATTGTTAGCCTTGGGCGTCAAAGTGTGACACATATAACCTATATTTCCCTTCGCTATACACCGTAATAAAGGGATAATTACAAGTTGAACGTCTGTCCAATGGAAGTTTTGGGACATGGATCCACGAACTCGATTCATGTTTCAATTCTTGCGGTCTGCATTAGTACAGAATGTACTGCATTGGTCAATACTGCGTTAAAAATGTAATGTTTATTTCAGTGTGAATGAAGGGCTGGTGTCTGATATAAGGCCTTTGTTCTGGCATCCATCCTTGCAACCTCGACTTGACAAAGCATTTATTTCCATTTATAGCAATAATACTAAAATATATTTGAACAAAATGTCTCGTCCATGTCGAAGTTGTTTATGACAAGAAACTGCTACAATTAAAACCTTGCAAAACACTCAAACACTGAAGATATGATGGGTAATTCTCAGAATTAATCTAGGAGGATGAAAACCATACAGGGCTTGTATTATTCCCTAATAAACTTCAAATGTACAGATAAAAAAACCTGCTGGATAATAATGTACTTCGGATTGTTTTGTAAAATAAGTTTGGAAGTGAATTGGGAGTAAAAGAGGATTTGTTGAAGAACTTTTGCACAAATTGCAACACTGGATGTAAATTCACTTCTACAATAATTTTAAGTTTAAGGATGGCAAACAGAGGCATGGACTAGGACTCCCGGAAATTAATCTAACACACTGCGAAAAAATTGTGTTGAAGCCATTTTGGCACCAGAATTGCGTTGAAAATAACACAAATTGTGTAAGAATCAACACTAATTTGTATTGAAATCAACACAATTGTGTGTTGATATATTAAGTTTAACACGAAACCATTTTAGCACAAAATTGTGTTAAAACAACACAATATTTTTCGCAGTGTAGCCCTTTCTTGAAACAAAACGAGAGGACGAATGTGACTGGAATAAGTATTACACCAGAAAAAATAATCTTCGTATTCAGAGCTTCTGTTATACAATTATTAATGCCAATATTTCTAGATATTTTTTTTTACAAATTTTATTAATATGGGTAGTCCATGGTAATTTGTCATCGATATATACCCCAAGGAACTTCAAATTGTTAACCTGATCAAAAGTATGTCCCTTTATGGTTAATTGTGGACTAAAATTAAATCTGCAACTCGAGTAGGGCTTTACAAGCATAAATTTTGTCTTATCCAAAGTGAATGTGCCATTTGAAGCCCGGCAACAAGTCTCTCACATGCTGGGGTTTCACGGTTCACAATATGGAGTGTGAATATGTATTTGCACTTTCATTGTGTGTTTCAGATAGATCACGAGCATGCATAAAAGAGAAAGCGACACATCGGAATAGTAAGTGTCTACAAAATTTGCCGCCGAGAATTATAACAGCTTCTACAGGGGGTAGCCAACAAATTCTTACTGACGCAGCCATCGCTTTGTCTTGGAACAACCAATGAGTGCTCATCTTGTTCACAGCCAATCGGATATTCTCGATTTGTAAATCTGACCAATGAGAAATGTTTTCTAATCAGAAGATCGAACGAAACTCGAATGCAGTTGACAATGTTTGCCATCCGCATTGAATTAAGTGTATATTCCTACTATACTGGAGAATGAAACTGCACGGCGTTACTGTGACATAATGTGGACTGAAATGCAAGTCTAGAAGTAAGCGAAAGTCCAGATGTGAGTACTAGATTGTTTTAATACTTTCAGACCGCAAATTAATCAGATGGTCTCTTAATTAACTAACGACAAACTCGAATACCTAACAGGAATCCATTTGGAATGACTGAAATTGTAAAACAGTGTTAATTTATCGAATCTCGGATATATGTTACGTGATTTTAATATATGTATCACTGGAAAGCTGTTCTATTACAGAATATAGACTTCAAGAGTGGTAGATAGATATTTATTAACAAAAAGTTGACATAAAAAAGTGTGCATACTGAATGAGAATTTTCGGCGATTTCAACACTTGTAGAACTTTTCAGCGTTTTAATTCATTAAAACTATTTCATTTTTATATATTATTCAACTTTAAATGGATATTCATTTAAATATCTCTCATGGATATTTCACGTACAAAACGTTTATTCTGTATTGGCAAATCTGCAATGATATCTGATTGAAATTGTAGTTTAAGGGCCGCTTCCCATTCGGATTTCGCGGCCCATCAACTCAGTGTTTTATTTGAATTTCGCGGTACATTTCTTTGTTGTTTTTTTTTAATATCCAGCGCTAAGTAAATAAATAAATAAATAAATAACAATGAGAGATTAGTAGGAGATATAAATAGAAGTAAATAAGAATCGCTATGTACAAGTTCGTAAGTCTCTTTCTGGTTTTTGGTTAAGTTATACTAGTAAATGAGATGTCAATCGTAAATATATATTTCA
>JAVTVY010002486.1:0-33263 GCA_036873755.1 Hanleya hanleyi
TGTGACCTGGGACTATGGGATGCATGTACTGACTTAGTTCTGGGTATTTGTCATCACGGGGAGGTCACGTGATCAGTTCAAGGTCATATCCATTTTTTATCGATATGTCAACCCCACACCCAGTCCATTAGATGCTCCTTCACCTAAGCTTCACTTTGATACCTCACTCGACATGTGGTGTGAGTGAGTGCAAGAATGTATTCATCCGCGGTGATGCAGTCATGTCTGGCGGTGATTCGGTCTCGGGGAAAAAGCTTCCTTGCCCAATGCCTACGGACTTTACCGAAGATACACGGACTTTAACGAAAAGACACGGACGTACACGAAAAGACGCGAAGGTGAACGCCATTGTGGGAAACCTCCCACAGACAGGTCAGTACATGCATTTCTCTGTTGTTCACGCATAATAAAAGGATTGATCTGTAATCTGTGTTGTTGTTGTTGCTCCCTTTTTTTGGACTAACCCATCAGAATAGTACGTATCAAAGTGTATTCAATCTGACTTACCTGACCTGCCTCCTAGCCAGCCAGTCAACCAGCCTGCCAGCCAGCCAGCCAGCCAGACAGCCACGCAGTCAGCACAGTCATCCATTCACTAGACTATTACTCCGTAATAGTTTTTCACCAGCCCATAGTCATGACGTCGTCAACATTATTTTTAGTGAGGCTTGCCAAGTACCGTACTCGTTTGATTGATGAGATGGAGCATGTGGATCAATTATGTGATATCCTTATGGAAGAGGAAAACCTACTTCTGGAACAGTCTGTCGAAGAAATCATGGCGGAGAAAACTCCTTCAGCCCAAAACACAGCCCTCATCCATGAGGTACAGCAATTTACCTACTCTGGATTGTTAGCCTTCGTGATGGCGTTGAAGATAACGGGAAATACCGAACTAGCCGATCTATTTGAAGCCGACTACGACGACCACGAGGTTAAACAAGATGAAGATATCTTAGTGATGGACACTACCCCAGAGCGTACAGCCAGCAAACGTACGCACCCTACCCCAGAGAGTACACCTGCTAAACGTGCTGGCCGTGCCAAACGTCCCCGTCTAACACCGTTAGTAATACCAGTGATTCAGGCGTCAGTAGTACCCCAGCAAGTGCCTGTGAAACAACATTTAAAATTCAATACTTACATATAATTGTATTAAATTCAATTGTGAATACGTTCATTGTGTGTTAATAAAAAAATAGTAATTAAAAAAATGTTTAGTGTTCATTTTTTTACCCCCTTTTAATAGTCAAATAGCTCCAAAACGCGTCTATTTCCATTCTTGCGCATGCGCAGAATGCTGATAGTTCAATCCACACCAGTCCATCAGATGGCCTTTCATTTCACCTTCACATTGATACCTCACTCGGCTCCATCGGGCCACTAGGGGCTTCCCTAACTCCAAAAAAGACTATTTTGCAGATCGAAATCAATACCTGGTGTATGAAGATTTTTTTATTTTGAAGGTAGTGGGTCGGGTGCGGTATCAAATTGAAGCTGACGTGAAATGCTTCACAATGATACCTCACTCGTCTCCATTGGACCACTAGGGGCGCCTATAACTCAAAAAAGGATATTTTGAAGATGACGCATGCGCAGAATGCTGATAGTTCAACCCGCACCCAGTCTATCAGATGCTCCTTCACGTCACCTTCAATTTGACACCTCACTCGTCCCGATGGGTCCATTAGGTACGCCTCTAACTTCAAAAAGGCTATTTTTCAAGATTTGCTATTTTTTATATCATCTTCGCGCATGCGCATAATTACCCTAATTCAAGCCCACACCCAGTCTATCAGATGCTGCTTCACGTCACCTTCAATTTAATACCTCACTCGACCCGATTGCGCCATTAGGGACGCCTCTAATTCCAAAAAGGTTATTGGGGGGTAGGTAATGGGTAGTGGGTATGGGGTTTTCTTATTTTTGCCGCTAGGGGCGCCCTAGTGGTCCAATCGGATCGAGTGATATACCATTGTGAATCATTTCACGTCAGCTTCACTATGATACCTCACTCGGCCCTCTACCTCAAAATAAAATTTAAAACAACTTTTCCATCCATCCAAAAGATGGGTTTTTTACCACTACTACTACATATTGTGTTTGTTTACGTTTTGAAAAAAAAATTTTTTTTTTTTTTGTGAAAAAAATTTTTTTGGGGAAAAAGATGCTGGGAGCTTGTGTTAAGTTTGCAGTGCTTTATGAAAGAAGTTTCTCTTTCGGAAAGATGGGTTGGCCCTGAAAAGGGCCTTTGGATAGTGTCACACGAGAGGTACGGTATATTTGCTTCACAGCACCTCTCCGGCGTCAATGCATCGGTAATTCACTATGTCGTAGTTTCTTTTGTCTGGCAATCTCTTCTTCCAGTACCGTCATTGTCGTCTCCATTTCCAACTTCGCTTCCATCATGTCGATAATTTGTTCGTTGAGGTATGATATCTCATCTTCCAGTACCGTGATTGTCGTCTCCATTTCCAACATCGCTCCCCTCATGTCGATAATTTGTTCGTTGAGGCGTGATATCTCAGCCGAAGTGGTTATACTTTCAGTGTTTGCAGTGGAGGTGGTTATTGTTGCAGGTCTAGTAGTTAACCATCCGCTGTCTTGTTCTCCATCACGGGTGTCGGCCTCGTTATTTTCTTGTATGTCCTCCATTCTGTTGTTGTCTTGTTCTTCTCGGGTAATTATCTCGCTATGTTCTTCTGTACCCCTATTCCTTGCATCTCTAGGATGATGGGTGAGCAAGGCTCGTGGTAAACTCATGATGCGTAGAAAAAAACTCATGATGTGTAGTTGTCAATAAATCTGAACATACTACACGTTATTTTTATAGTCGGCTGTGTGTGTGTGTGTGTTTCAAGATGGCGTCTTGTTTTTGTATGGTAGAGGTGGTCGTGTTCAAGATGGTGACCAATGCCACTTTCCCGATCCCCCTAGCATGTCACTTTCCCGATCCCCTATCCCTCATTTGCATATGGCGGTTTCAAGATGTTGGCTTGTTTTTGTAGGGTGGGGTGGTCGGTTTCAAAATATGCAAATGAGGTCTTTGGGTTTTTTGCCAAAAATGTTGCCAGTTTCCCGATCCCCTAGCATGCCACTTTCCCGATCCCCAGCCACCTGTCACTTTCCCGATGCCCAGCCCTCATTTGCATATGTGTTTCCCGATCCCCAGCCACCTGTCACTTTCCCGATCCCCAGCCACCTGTCACTTTCTCGATCCCCAGCCGCCCTCATTTGCATAGGTTCAAGATGGCGGCTTGTTTGTGTGTGTTATGGGTTTTCCCCAGCCCAATAAAAGGAGTCCATTTTTTAGGGTAGGGGTGTATTTCAATCTGACTTACCTGACCTGTCTGCCTGCCTCACCGATTTTCCTGCCCGCCTGCCTAACGGACCTCCCTGATCACTGCCTGTGTGTAATCATCTGCCTGACCAGTATCATTGACCAGTATCACAGAGTAACACCAATCAACGTCGTACACGTATGTAATATACATTAATTTTTAATAATATCCATGCTAGGAAATGTCCCCCTCCCCCTCCCCCTCCTCCCAATGGATAAATAGATGGTAGTGTGGCGAAAATTTAAATTATTACCTACTCAGTACATATTATGGTTAATTTTAAAATTAGTTCGATTTGCAGAATGTAAACAAACACCCACATTCTGCACACCATACCAGCCTATACTAAAAAACAACTGTCAACTTCGTTTTAGTGCGTCACAAAAAGTGCGCGAATGAACTATTTCTAAATAATTTCATGACGAATTCTGCTAAGGTTAGAAAGTACAGATATTTTATGATTTAGTCCTGAAGTACCAGCTCGTAAGATGTTGTAATTGTTCAGATATTAATTTGTGAAGTTTGACAATTTTCTGTCTTCGAGCTTCGGACGGCGGCCATATTGGTTATATTTTGTTCAGCGGAGTGTTAGTTTGTCGTGATAGACAATCGATAATTAATCATATTTAGAGATATATTTCTCAAGACAACCTTGCATCCAATGAAAATATAAGTGTTAAGGCTTACATTGCTTACCTTGCTAGTCACATTGCTGCCTAAAAGGTGTTATTTTTCAATAAAGCGGCATATGTTCCCGCCGATGCGATGTGAAGCCAACACATGTGTACGTGTCGTTGCTAATGGCAACGCAACAGCTGTTTCGCTTAAGGGGTCGACTCCACTTACCGGCCTACGGCCGATGTTTATGATCTAATTGGTTTAATATCCTGTAGATTCCAATGTTATTCATACGTTATGACTTTTGTCTAATCCTTCATTCAATATCAAGCCGTCGTCTTTTAAAGAATTTTCTCGTCCATAATCCAAAGACCTGCCCGCCTGCCTAACGGACCTCCCTGATCACTGCCTGTGTGTAATCATCTGCCTGACCAGTATCACTGACCAGTATCACAGAGTAACACCAATCAACGTCGTACACGTATGTAATATACATTAATTTTTAATAATATCCATGCTAGGAAATGTCCCCCTCCCCCTCCCCCTCCTCTCAATGGATAAATAGATGGTAGTGTGGCGAAAATTTAAATTATTACCTACTCAGTACATATTATGGTTAATTTTAAAATTAGTTCGATTTGCAGAATGTAAACAAACACCCACATTCTGCACACCATACCAGCCTACACTAAAAAACAACTGTCAACTTCGTTTTAGTGCGTCACAAAAAGTGCGCGAATGAACTATTTCTAAATAATTGGTTTAATATCCTGTAGATTCCAATGTTATTCATACGTTATGACTTTTGTCTAATCCTTCATTCAATATCAAGCCGTCGTCTTTTAAAGAATTTTCTCGTCCATAATCCAAAGACAGCATTAGCACCAAACGATTTATTTGGCCTGTATGGGTATAGGGGTGATCGTTTTTTTTATGGCTTTTACTATGAGCTATGAGGTTGATCATGTAGAATACGATGGAAAAAAATTTGAAAGTACCGAAAATAATAATAAAAATAAAAAAATCGGCGAGTAGTAGACAAAGGGGAAATTTGGAAGTACTGACCATGCCCCAGAATACTTCTTATGCATATCACCGCCTTAAGGCCTATGTAAGATGTAATCTACTTCACAGTTTAGTAGTATAAAAAGCGCAAGTCTTATTGACCTTGTCCCTTCCAAAGAAATAAAATCGGCTCTATTTTACAGGAGTATATACGCAGGTGACGTGGAGGTTGTGACGTCACTTCCCGGTTTTCACTTTCGAACATAGAAGAGTTCCAATTTTTTCCCTTAGACGTCCGTATGTTCATCCTCCAAACCCACAAGAGTTCCAATGTTCAACCGCCGGGGTGTTTTCCCGCCCCAGCGCCCCGCAGCGCGCGCGCGTCATCCCCGGCGGTTGAACATTGGAACTCTTGTGGGTTTGGAGGATGAACATACCTGCGTATATACTCCTGTAAAATAGAGCCGATTTTATTTCTTTGGAAGGGACAAGGTCAATAAGACTTGCGCTTTTTATACTACTAAACTGTGAAGTAGATTACATCTTACATAGGCCTTAAGGCCGTGATATGCATATGAAGTATTCTGGGGCATGGTCAGTACTTCCTAATTTTCCCTTTGTCTACTACTCGCCGATTTTTTTATTTTTATTATTATTTTCGGTACTTTCAAATTTTTTTCCATCGTATTCTACATGATCAACCTCATAGCTCATAGTAAAAGCCATAAAAAAAAACGATCACCCCTATACCCATACAGGCCAAATAAATTGTTTGGTGCTAATGCTGTCTTTGGATTATGGACGAGAAAATTCTTTAAAAGACGACGGCTTGATATTGAATGAAGGATTAGACAAAAGTCATAACGTATGAATAACATTGGAATCTACAGGATATTAAACCAATTATTTAGAAATAGTTCATTCGCGCACTTTTTGTGACGCACTAAAACGAAGTTGACAGTTGTTTTTTAGTATAGGCTGGTATGGTGTGCAGAATGTGGGTGTTTGTTTACATTCTGCAAATCGAACTAATTTTAAAATTAACCATAATATGTACTGAGTAGGTAATAATTTAAATTTTCGCCACACTACCATCTATTTATCCATTGGGAGGAGGGGGAGGGGGAGGGGGACATTTCCTAGCATGGATATTATTAAAAATTAATGTATATTACATACGTGTACGACGTTGATTGGTGTTACTCTGTGATACTGGTCAATGATACTGGTCAGGCAGATGATTACACACAGGCAGTGATCAGGGAGGTCCGTTAGGCAGGCGGGCAGGTCTTTGGATTATGGACGAGAAAATTCTTTAAAAGACGACGGCTTGATATTGAATGAAGGATTAGACAAAAGTCATAACGTATGAATAACATTGGAATCTACAGGATATTAAACCAATTAGATCATAAACATCGGCCGTAGGCCGGTAAGTGGAGTCGACCCCTTAAGCGAAACAGCTGTTGCGTTGCCATTAGCAACGACACGTACACATGTGTTGGCTTCACATCGCATCGGCGGGAACATATGCCGCTTTATTGAAAAATAACACCTTTTAGGCAGCAATCTGACTAGCAAGGTAAGCAATGTAAGCCTTAACACTTATATTTTCATTGGATGCAAGGTTGTCTTGAGAAATATATCTCTAAATATGATTAATTATCGATTGTCTATCACGACAAACTAACACTCCGCTGAACAAAATATAACCAATATGGCCGCCGTCCGAAGCTCGAAGACAGAAAATTGTCAAACTTCACAAATTAATATCTGAACAATTACAACATCTTACGAGCTGGTACTTCAGGACTAAATCATAAAATATCTGTACTTTCTAACCTTAGCAGAATTCGTCATGAAATTATTTAGAAATAGTTCATTCGCGCACTTTTTGTGACGCACTAAAACGAAGTTGACAGTTGTTTTTTAGTGTAGGCTGGTATGGTGTGCAGAATGTGGGTGTTTGTTTACATTCTGCAAATCGAACTAATTTTAAAATTAACCATAATATGTACTGAGTAGGTAATAATTTAAATTTTCGCCACACTACCATCTATTTATCCATTGGGAGGAGGGGGAGGGGGAGAGGGACATTTCCTAGCATGGATATTATTAAAAATTAATGTATATTACATACGTGTACGACGTTGATTGGTGTTACTCTGTGATACTGGTCAATGATACTGGTCAGGCAGATGATTACACACAGGCAGTGATCAGGGAGGTCCGTTAGGCAGGCGGGCAGGAAAATCGGTGAGGCAGGCAGACAGGTCAGGTAAGTCAGATTGAAATACACCCCTACCCTAAAAAATGGACTCCTTTTATTGGGCTGGGGAAAACCCATAACACACACAAACAAGCCGCCATCTTGAACCTATGCAAATGAGGGCGGCTGGGGATCGAGAAAGTGACAGGTGGCTGGGGATCGGGAAAGTGACAGGTGGCTGGGGATCGGGAAACACATATGCAAATGAGGGCTGGGCATCGGGAAAGTGACAGGTGGCTGGGGATCGGGAAAGTGGCATGCTAGGGGATCGGGAAACTGGCAACATTTTTGGCAAAAAACCCAAAGACCTCATTTGCATATTTTGAAACCGACCACCCCCACCCTACAAAAACAAGCCAACATCTTGAAACCGCCATATGCAAATGAGGGATAGGGGATCGGGAAAGTGACATGCTAGGGGGATCGGGAAAGTGGCATTGGTCACCATCTTGAACACGACCACCTCTACCATACAAAAACAAGACGCCATCTTGAAACACACACACACACAGCCGACTATAAAAATAACGTGTAGTATGTCCAGATTTATTGACAACTACACATTATGAGTTTTTTTCTACGCATCATGAGTTTACCACGAGCCTTGCTCACCCATCATCCTAGAGATGCAAGGAATAGGGGTACAGAAGAACATAGCGAGATAATTACCCGAGAAGAACAAGACAACAACAGAATGGAGGACATACAAGAAAATAACGAGGCCGACACCCGTGATGGAGAACAAGACAGCGGATGGTTAACTACTAGACCTGCAACAATAACCACCTCCACTGCAAACACTGAAAGTATAACCACTTCGGCTGAGATATCACGCCTCAACGAACAAATTATCGACATGAGGGGAGCGATGTTGGAAATGGAGACGACAATCACGGTACTGGAAGATGAGATATCATGCCTCAACGAACAAATTATCGACATGATGGAAGCGAAGTTGGAAATGGAGACGACAATGACGGTACTGGAAGAAGAGATTGCCAGACAAAAGAAACTACGACATAGTGAATTACCGATGCATTGACGCCGGAGAGGTGCTGTGAAGCAAATATACCGTACCTCTCGTGTGACACTATCCAAAGGCCCTTTTCAGGGCCAACCCATCTTTCCGAAAGAGAAACTTCTTTCATAAAGCACTGCAAACTTAACACAAGCTCCCAGCATCTTTTTCCCCAAAAAAATTTTTTTCACAAAAAAAAAAAAAATTTTTTTTTCAAAACGTAAACAAACACAATATGTAGTAGTAGTGGTAAAAAACCCATCTTTTGGATGGATGGAAAAGTTGTTTTAAATTTTATTTTGAGGTAGAGGGCCGAGTGAGGTATCATAGTGAAGCTGACGTGAAATGATTCACAATGGTATATCACTCGATCCGACCACTAGGGCGCCCCTAGCGGCAAAAATAAGAAAACCCCATACCCACTACCCATTACCTACCCCCCAATAACCTTTTTGGAATTAGAGGCGTCCCTAATGGCGCAATCGGGTCGAGTGAGGTATTAAATTGAAGGTGACGTGAAGCAGGATCTGATAGACTGGGTGTGGGCTTGAATTAGGGTAATTATGCGCATGCGCGAAGATGATATAAAAAATAGCAAATCTTGAAAAATAGCCTTTTTGAAGTTAGAGGCGTACCTAATGGACCCATCGGGACGAGTGAGGTGTCAAATTGAAGGTGACGTGAAGGAGCATCTGATAGACTGGGTGCGGGTTGAACTATCAGCATTCTGCGCATGCGTCATCTTCAAAATATCCTTTTTGAGTTATAGGCGCCCCTAGTGGTCCAATGGAGACGAGTGAGGTATCATTGTGAAGCATTTCACGTCAGCTTCAATTTGATACCGCACCCGACCCACTACCTTCAAAATAAAAAAATCTTCATACACCAGGTATTGATTTCGATCTGCAAAATAGTCTTTTTGGAGTTAGGGAAGCCCCTAGTGGCCCGATGGAGCCGAGTGAGGTATCAATGTGAAGGTGAAATGAAAGGCCATCTGATGGACTGGTGTGGATTGAACTATCAGCATTCTGCGCATGCGCAAGAATGGAAATAGACGCGTTTTGGAGCTATTTGACTATTAAAAGGGGGTAAAAAAATGAACACTAAGCATTTTTTTAATTACTATTTTTTTATTAACACACAATGAACGTATTCACAATTGAATTTAATACAATTATATGTAAGTATTGAATTTTAAATGTTGTTTCACAGGCACTTGCTGGGGTACTACTGACGCCTGAATCACTGGTATTACTAACGGTGTTAGACGGGGACGTTTGGCACGGCCAGCACGTTTAGCAGGTGTACTCTCTGGGGTAGGGTGCGTACGTTTGCTGGCTGTACGCTCTGGGGTTGTGTCCATCACTAAGATATCTTCATCTTGTTTAACCTCGTGGTCGTCGTAGTCGGCTTCAAATAGATCGGCTAGTTCGGTATTTCCCGTTATCTTCAACGCCATCACGAAGGCTAACAATCCAGAGTAGGTAAATTGCTGTACCTCATGGATGAGGGCTGTGTTTTGGGCTGAAGGAGTTTTCTCCGCCATGATTTCTTCGACAGACTGTTCCAGAAGTAGGTTTTCCTCTTCCATAAGGATATCACATAATTGATCCACATGCTCCATCTCATCAATCAAACGAGTACGGTACTTGGCAAGCCTCACTAAAAATAATGTTGACGACGTCATGACTATGGGCTGGTGAAAAACTATTACGGAGTAATAGTCTAGTGAATGGATGACTGTGCTGACTGCGTGGCTGTCTGGCTGGCTGGCTGGCTGGCAGGCTGGTTGACTGGCTGGCTAGGAGGCAGGTCAGGTAAGTCAGATTGAATACACTTTGATACGTACTATTCTGATGGGTTAGTCCAAAAAAAAGGGAGCAACAACAACAACACAGATTACAGATCAATCCTTTTATTATGCGTGAACAACATAGAAATGCATGTACTGACCTGTCTGTGGGAGGTTTCCCACAATGGCGTTCACCTTCGCGTCTTTTCGTGTACGTCCGTGTCTTTTCGTTAAAGTCCGTGTATCTTCGGTAAAGTCCGTAGGCATTGGGCAAGGAAGCTTTTTCCCGAGACCGAATCACCGCCAGACATGACTGCATCACCGCGGATGAATACATTCTTGCACTCACTCACACCACATGTCGAGTGAGGTATCAAAGTGAAGCTTAGGTGAAGGAGCATCTAATGGACTGGGTGTGGGGTTGACATATCGATAAAAAATGGATATGACCTTGAACTGATCACGTGACCTCCCCGTGATGACAAATACCCAGAACCAAGTCAGTACATGCATCCCATAGTCCCAGGTCACACCCGATTCACGCAGACCGGAAGTGACGTCATACACCTGCGCACAACCGTGATGGAAAAAACCCAGAACCAAGTCAGTACATGCATTCCATACAGGCAGAATGCAGGCAGGCAAGCAAGGCAGGGATGCAGGCAGGCAGGCAGGCAGGCAGGGAGACAGGTCAGGTCAGGTAAGTCAGATTGAATACACCCCTTTCCCTAAAAATGGACTCCTTTTATACGTTTTTCTATCCACCTCCCACCATGCACTGAGACACAAAAACTGGCCGCCATTTTGAACCCACCATGCACTGAAAAAATCGCCATCTTGAACACGACCACCCCCACCCTACAAAAACAAGCCGCCATCTTGAAACCGACATATGCAAATGAGGAGGGCTGGGGAAAACCCATAACACACACAAACAAGCCGCCATCTTGAAACCGACCACCCCTACCCTACAAAAACAAGCCGCCATCTTGAATACGACCACCCCTAACCTACAAAAACAAGCCGCCATCTTGAAACCGACCACCCCCACCCTACAAAAACAAGCCGCCATCTTGAACATATGCAAATGAGGGCTGGGGAAAACCCATTACACAGCTGCTGCTGGGGATAGAGAAACTGACAGGGGGCTGGGGATCGGGATAACAAGCCGCCATCTTGAATCCAAACCACCCTCCCATACTAAAACAAGCCGCCATCTTGAATCCAAACCACCCTCCCATACTAAAACAAGCCGCCATCTTGAATCCAAACCACCCTCCCATACTAAAACAAGCCGCCATCTTGAATCCAAACCACCCTCCCATACTAAAACAAGCCGCCATCTTGAATCCAAACCACCCTCCCATACTAAAACAAGCCGCCATCTTGAATACGACCACCCCTAACCTAGAAAAACAAGCCGCCATCTTGAACATATGCAAATGAAGAGGGGGGAAAAACCCATCACACACACAAACAAGCCGCCATCTTGAATACGACCACCCCTAACCTACAAAAACAAGCCGCCATCTTGAATATACCCAATGCACCCAATGACCTCATTTGCATAAAAGGCCACGCCCACTCATTTGCATAAACTCACGCATGCGCACGCCCACAAATGACGTCATCGCGCATGCGCAGTGAGGCGCTAAAAAGCCCAGATGCTTACACCCTACTACTAATGGCACCATGGCGAGTAATGCTGTTCTGGTTAATGATGCCATGCCAGTACCAGGGCACACACACTATCATCGCTTGCCCTTTCTGGTACCGCTATGGTACACGGTGTCCGTCCGTCAGTCCATCTACTTGTATATACAAGCCTGCAAGATATGTGGAAAACTGCTGGGCATAATTTTGCTAAACTTGGATGGAATCTTTATCGGAATGACCTCCTCATATGATTGGGTTTCGGTGTGCGTGTATTTTTTTTTATTTCTGTCCGTCCGTCTAATTCTGCATGTATAGGCCTTGTCCTCAAGATATCTGGAAAACTACTGAACGAAATTTCACTTGGATGGAATCTTTATCGTGATAGCATCCATTTTCTTTTATTTTTATGTACAGTTAGGTTTTAGCTGTGAGTACCTGCGTGAGTCCATGTATGGTGTCTTCTGTCTATCTGTCCCATTTTCGTTCACTTCATATCTTGGAAACTACTGAAGGTACACTGCCAAAAATACCCTACTTATTTAAGATAATGCCCTAAAATTTTCTTTAAATAAGATCATTTTACTCAAAATATGTTAAATTTTAAGAAAGATTTTAAGATTTTTTTTCTTGTTTAAGTAAAATTTGGAGTGGGGTAAGTATATTTTACTTAAACAAGAAAAAATTAAAACTTTTTCTTTAAAAAATCTTGTTTTAAGAAAAAATCTTAGTCTTTTCTTGTTTCAGTAAAATATACTTACCCCACTCCAAATTTTACTTAAACAAGAAAAAACAATCTTAAAATTTAACTTATTTTGAGTTAGATTATCTTATCTCAAGAAAATTTTAGGGCATTATCTTAAATAAGTAGGGTATTTTTGGCAGTGTACATGTACATGCAGAAAACTTCTATACAGTACAGAATGTCTTTCATAAGCGTGCCTTTTTATATATTTTGCGTCTTTACTATAAAGTGATCAGTTTTTAAATAATTGGTGCTTCACAATTATTTCACATTTGTTGGGTGCTTGAGGTGTCCGGAAATACACTCATTGCTCTATAAAAAATCCGAATCCTCACTGGGCTACTGAAAAAATGAAAATCGCCTCTTCGCACTTCGCGACCATCAGCCGTAATTTCTTGGGGTATTGAGGATAACTCGCTTATTTTCAAATTAGTTACCAAAATATGAATTTCTTTCCAATAATGGCATTTTGATACATGCCTTTATACCATATTTATAACAGTTACTGCTAGTTAAACAAAATCTCTTACGCCCCAATAAATTAGGGACGACAGTCATGTGCCAGTGTGCGCATGCAACTGTATGGTTTCAGTTACCCAGTGGGCATATTAACATTAACATTTTGACTGTTGCATTCAATTGAATCAATTTATTAAGAAACCAAGTTCAAGTTCAAACATTCATTCACATAGCATTTATGCCTCTCAGACTGCTAAGTCTTAATCCGGTAAAAATGCTATGTGATTTTAATTAATATTTTCAGAGGCTCAGCTTTGTTTCGTATACTTTATTGCTACATTCATTTCATAGCACTTTCCCTTAAACAATCTGCCCGCTCAAGGCAAGGTGGGATGTTGGGGGAGACGTATATTTTTGCTTAAAAAAACAAACAGCATAGGTTAGTAGTATAGTCTAGGCATATTGACTCATATTGATCACTGACCTCTAAGTGCACTCTATCTCATGATGCATCACTTTCGTAATGACATTATCTGTGACGGCACTTCCGGTGTGACTCGATCGGGCGTGACCTTGGAGCGAGACCTCAACATCCGGGGTTCTCCGATGTGTAATCTTTGTTGTTGTTGTTGTTGTTGCTGCTCTCGTTTGAACTAAACAATCAGAGTAGTACGTATCACGGACTACACCCGTGATGGTCTGTGATGCGGACCCTACAAAACCGTGCCCGGGCATGTGTTACATGGTCTATAAAACACGTCTCTCTGGATCCCACAAACCCCATTCCTACTGTTGCAGAGCCATGACGGAGACCCATCCCTATGCGACTCGCATTTTACAGCATGCGACCGTGATTGATTCACTCACGGGTTATCGAGCAGTGGTTCGATCCATGTTTGGAGATGGCGACGACAACGAGGGGCTACGGCAGATCCTGAAAGAGTTCACAGAAGCGGTCATCGACAGAGTGGACTCGATGGAGAGGTGTGCTATCACCCACCACTACTGGAATATGACAGCCATCCTTGATGCCCGGGCTATGGACCACGAACGCTCACGGCGGATCCAGCGATGGCTCGTTGGCCTCGCAATTGTCTTTGTCCTATTGACCCTGACGCTGTGGCAATAACAACGGTAGCGACAGAAAAAAGCGGCTCTTCACAGCCTCCACACATGCGCTTATGTGCAACCGATATATACCAGGGTCAGTCACAGTGTGCGTCATTCACCGTTCTTCATTGGGTCCACCATGTCACCAAGGGATCTGATCATAAATACGAGGGACAGTCATCAGGGGGGGTGTCATTCACGTACTGACCATGACGGAGCATATAATACGGGCGTTTCTCATCTTAACCCCCGAGGTCTTCCTGCACGTCTATGCGTATAAGGTCGATATCATGGAGGAGGTGGGAGACATCTGTGATGCGGACCCTACACAACCGTCCCCGGCTAACATTCGTGTGTCCCGCGAGGAGTGGACCAAATTCAAACGGGTGTTGTCTGGTGAACTGTACGGCGACCTCATCCACTTGTGCCACGATGTGTACGTCCGACGCGGCTTCTTCTTTGCTCAATTGGCTCGGCTAGATGGGGGTATAGTGCATTTTACCCTTCACCCAGTCCTATGGTCTGCATTGGAAGATGCCGTGGCAGATGTGGATCAAGTGCTTACGGAGGAAGAGCGGTCATCAGGCGAGTTGGACTGGTCATTTGCCATGAACGATGTGCTGGCAGAAGCCAAGGCAGAAAATCAGACAGAAACTCCGATCCCGGCCCAAGATATACCCGATATAAATGAACGACAGAGCCAGGGTCCATCATCATTTGTCATCATGAAGAGCGGAGAAAATGTGTCGGATAACTTATACTACAATCCCTAGAGACCGGCTGCGTATAGTGCATTGTCACCTCTCTATCGAGCGGCCAAACCCCAGGGATACAACGTGCCCAAATCCGAGATTGGTAAAAAAAACAAGACACCTATACCTTACATCGAGCTGCCCGTCGCCATTTTCCACGGAACCGGGTCATCGTGGGTGGACTAGATGCCCAGTGCCCACGGATTTTGTCGATATTCGCGCCTTTGCCAAACACAACGATGGGAATCGGTATATCTTGTCGTGCATCGATATCCTGTCAAAGTATGCGTGGGTGGTCCCCATCCGGATGAAAACGGGGGCGAATCTCATAGCGGCGTTCAAGGACATCTTTAAGACCGGGCGCAAACCCTTGTTTTTGCAAACCGACGAAGGCACGGAATTCCTCAACAGACCGTTCCAACAGTTTCGGAAATCCCAGAAGGTGTTTTTCTTTCATACCTACAACGAGACCAAGTTTTCCATTGTGGAAAGGTTCAACAAGACATTCAAAGGCCGCATATATAAATATTTCACCTATAAGAATATAAGGCGGTACATCGATGTTCACCCGAATCTTGTGAGTGGTTACAATCGGGCCTATCACCGGAGTATACAGAGAGCCCCCATTACCGTGACCCAATGCAATGAAGCCCAAGTCCGGCGTGTCTTGTACCCCATACAATCGCAACGAACGCCGAAGAAGATGTTCAAGGTCGAAGACCCTGTACGGATCAGTAAAGTGAAAGGACAATTTGAGAAAAGTTACTTCCCCAACTGGAGCGATGAGGTGCCTACCCCGGCAGCAGCGAGTCTATGAACTGGAAGATCTTCCAGGGGAACCGTAGGAAGGGACGTTTTACGAGACGGGATTACAAACCGTCGTGAAAACAAAGCAAGACTACTATACGGTGGAACGCATCTATTTCGTCAGATGGTTAGGCTGGTCCAGTTCCTTCAATTCCTGTGTCTCGGCCAACCAGGTGAAACGACTATAAAGCCAGACACCACCACCATCATCCTTCATTCCACGTTCGGCCATGAACACGGTGTTATGGACAAACAGCAGCTATCTCTGAACACAGCGTCTCTTAAAACGCGCAAAGGGCAAGTGGGCTTTGTGGTGACATTGCTAACCCTGCTGAGTGTGTTATATGGCGGTGTGTTTTACAACGTAGCCTATCTCAGCACTCTATCTAACCAACCTAGAACACCAGCCGCGAGTGCAGGTCAGACAAATGTACAGACCTCTACACCAGTCAACCCTTCTTATCCAGCGACCACCACCACACCACGTGTACAACCCACATCGAGCTCCACACCGAGTATACAGTTCGGGTCATCACCTACACCAAGTACTGCAGGGCCCACTACGTCTGAAAACCCTCCGGATTTCATCACTCACAGTGAATGCCCATAACGGCGACCGACGTTGTTGTTGAATCCACCGCCCCAGTTCACTCGTACCAAATTTACAAGAGCGCGATACAACGACAGTGGATACACCTCCAACCATGGGCCCCGGTGGCAATATCCCTTCACTTGCGTCATCGCAGGACCGACAGGTTTCGGCAAAACACACTTCGTCAGGAAGTTCCTTCAACACGCCGACAGCATGATCACCCCACCCATTGCCCGGGTTGTGTGGTGTTATGGAGAATGACAGGCAGCGTATGCAGCAATACCCCATATCACGTTCGTGGAAGGGTTACCCAACTTCGTCGATTTGGAACCGGACACCTTGATGGTTCTGGATGATCTGATGGCGGAGACGGTTGCGTGGGTCTGCCAACTCTTTACCAAAGGCAGCCATCATCGACGGCCCAGCATCATCTACATTATGCAGAATCTGTTCAGTAAAAACAAAGAACATCGGAACATCAGCTTAAATGCCCACTACCTGGTGGTCTTCAAAAACCCGAGAGATACCACTAAACTGCTGCACCTGGCGAGACAGATGTACCCCGGTCGCACGCAGTTTGCATTGGAAGCCTTTAAAAATGCGACAACCCCTCAGCACGGGTATATGATCTGAACCAATGAACCGACAATGAACCACACGAATAAAATGGTCCTCATCGAACCACGGCTCTTTCAAAACGTCCACTCGCCGTATCCGATCCCATCTACGGTGAAGACGATAAACACCTTCGATGAAGAGATGCGTCACATCTTACAAAAGTTAAGCGACTGGGAGAAAATACAACCGTACAATGAGACACTTCAACGGTACATGACGTTCATGGACCAATACAAATCCCTCTATCCCAGCACCACCACCACCATCACCACCACGCGACGCACCGCCGACCTCAGTACCGCTCCAACAACCAACATTACCAGGTCTATCTCTCACAGCCCCACAGTGGGTCGAAGACGAAGCCTTAAAGAGTTTACCTGTACCATTCAAGAGACAAGCTGGCCTGGTATTACAACGGGTGAAAGATAATCCTAACATGACTTGGAATGATAAAGGTGAAATACTGGTACAGAATCAGGTGGTCCCCTTTCCCACATGATGGATTTAGTGAATGGCACACGGATCCTCGAGGATGGGAGTTCTTTGCTCAAGGCCTGACAGCATGTACCACAGGAATTGGTGGAGAATCCCCAGCGCTGGGCCTGGATGTAGCGGGACCAGCAATCGCCGGTGCACGCGCGACGCAAATCACAATGGCAGACGCACCACTCATCGACTTGGGAAGCCGAGTGGGAACCACCCAAAACACCACAATGGCGGGCACCTTCTCTTCACCCCTTTACCACACCACCCCTGAAAGTACGTCCATCAAGATCTATGGCACGTAGCAAGGCACCGCGACGATCACAAGCGCCCATGGCCTGGGATAACTATTAAAACCGGGAGCGGAAGCAGGAAAGCTCAGTCGCCATGTTTGACCTCACCCTACCCAGTAACAGCTCGGCTGTGGTGTTTCCCAACAACGCCTTGGCCCACTATGTCACGCTGCTGCCACATCCCTTGCATCTCTCCGGACGTTGGGAGTGTGGCCTCGTGGCTATCCAGTATCCATATACGTGGTACAACGTGCAACTTGATACGGTGTGGTACGAAGTCGTATGCAAAGGCGACACCTATAACTTCACTCTTCCCGAAGGCCAGTACCCTACACCCAAAATATTCATCCAGGCGTTGCGTAACTTCATCAAGAGCTCGACCCCTGGAGGAATCAATATCTTCCCGTTTGCAAACATGATCCAGATGGAGTAGGACGAGTGAAAGCACAAGTTCCTCATCATTCTCCAGAACAATGTGACCGTACGTTTCAGCAGGACGATGAAGGAGCTGTGTGCACTGGAGACGGATAACTATGTTGGGCCCGGACGGCTAACTATGTTAAGGCTGGCTTGTATGGACTCTATGTCTGTTCGGTGATGGATGGTCACATTGTCGGCGATATCGATGCGCCCCTGCCCCTCGTCTGCCCAGTGCAAGGGAACTACGGAGATCATGTCACACAGGGCTTTAACCACGTACTCTATCTACCGGTGCGACAAACTGACATCAGTACCATCACCATCGATATAAGGGATGACATCGGACAACCTCTGGCTTTCGAGATTGGGAAAGTGGTGGTCACACTACATTTTCGACAAGCAAGTTCTCCCAACTTTGTATAATGAAAGTACCTTACGAGTGCGATGCACGCAGCTATATGGACTATTAAACCCAATAGGCCGGGGGTGACCTTCCGGTCTTTGCAGGTACACGCATTCAACGAGGACATGGGCTGGTGAACATGCACGGGAGCATCGTCAAAACGTTCCTGCCCTTGGTGATGCGTGGGGTGAAAGCGATCGGCAAACAAGCCGTACGCAGTGGACTGCAAGTCGCCGGTGAAGTCTTGGGCGGTGCGGCACCCAAACAAGCCGTGAAACGCCGAGCCAAAGAAGCAGGAGGTGTGTTGGTCGCCAAAGCACGACGCACCGTACGGAGTAAAAGACCTGCACCGCCGAGACCGCGCGCCAGTCGACGACCGACCCAGCGACGACGCACATCTTAGACTCGGGATATCTATTCTTAAACATGTCCTTAATCCACGTATGTCTTAGTCCTTCCACTAACAATGAATTTGATTTGTGTCAAAGTGTCGCACAAGGCTTATGGGTGGAGCATCTCCCACTCTCCGGCATCAACGAAACAGGGCCCATCGATTTCAGTATCAGTAATGCAGATACGTCCTATGTAGATTTAGCCCATACGTACTTGTATGTGAAAGCCAAGGTCGTCAATGGGGATGGCTCCAGAATCGTCGAACGTGCAACGGTGGACCCAACCAATCTCTGGCTGCACTCTATGTTTCAACAGGTGGATATGTTTCTCATCGACAAACTCATCAGTGACTCGACCAATACCTCGACCAACATTTACCCCTATCGAGCCGACATCGAGACGCTGTTTTCGTATGGACGTGAGGCTAAAAATCTCAGCTGACAGCCGCTTTATTCTACCGGGACACAGCCGAGCACATGGGCACGGAGAACAATGTGGGATATAACAAACGAAAGACTTTCACTGCGAACGGCAGCTCGGTCGATCTCATCGGTCGACTGCACGTAGATCTATTCATGCAAGACCGGTACCTCTTGAACAAGATCCCCATCAAAATTCGACTGATACGGGCACATCCGACCTTCGCTTTGATGGCCACTGACGTAGACGGGCATGTGGCGGACTATAAGATCGTCAACAAAGACGCAGTCCTGTATGTGAAAAGTGAAACCGAATCCAGCCGTTCAATTGGGTCACCTCGAAGCCTTGGAAACAAAACCAGCCCAGTACCCTATGTTATAAGTGTTATAATACACCAGGAAATCTCACATGGTCGTTTCATATCTGCTGAAGTTCCCGGTACGTTTCTATAGAACATTCCACCTGCTTGATATCGTCGAAGAAAGCGTCCCGGGATGGTAACTGTGTTTCCTCCAAGCGGTCGAGTGTCGACATATACGTGTAAGGGAACCTCCCTTTGCTGTGTACACTGCCATAGGCCTTCACCCACTGATCATAGCTATAATTGGGAGCTAGGTAGTTGCGTACATCCAGGAAATGTAGTGACGTGGTGGTCAGGGCCATGTGATGATTCATCTTTTTGATCACGGACTTGATGGAATATGACTGGGCCAAGTAGGGGTATAGAAATTCCTTCACCATGGTGAGATCGTATCGGCCGGAATTGAAGCCGATTTTTCCGCATACGGTTTGGGTAAGGGTACATCCTGCGGCTGAATGTCCTGCTTACTGGCCTCCGACTCCGACTCTTCATCGTCGCTGAACGATACACCGGGTGTAGGCATCCGATCGTCGAGTTGGTCCAGTACGTCCTGGAACTTGGACACCAACAGTTCCGTAATGCCCACACCTACTTCCTCTACATACCCCCATCATCCGGGTAATCAGATCATGGGAGTCCCCGGTGGAAACGAAACATACGGGTGCAGCGTCATAACCTCGCGGAACGTTGGTGGAAATGCTCACACTCGGCGGAATATGGCGCTGCGTCCACTGCGTTTTGGCTGACGTAGCCTCCATGGGTTCCAAAATGGCCTCGAAATCGTAACACGCCCGGTAAGTGAAATAACGGTCCTCTTCCGGTATCAAAAGACCCTCATCAGCCAGCTCTTCGAAAATGGTAGGCGTGTTGTGGTACACAACACCAGGAAATTTCCGCTTCACAGTGTTGTCACAAGTCTTCTCGTGAAATTGTAGGTTGTTGGAATGGTCAAACACCCGGTGACATTGGGTACAACTGTAGGATGCTCATATCGTGGATCAGACAAAAATGACTCACCTCGACGTAGTCGAAGACATTGAATTTCATCGAGGATGCATAACGTTCTGTTGGTCGATGAACCAATTCAGCCACAAATTGAGGTGTGCCACCGTCCTCCTCCCGTATTAAAAGGTACACATATTCACCACGACATCCAAATACTTGAACGGCACGCCACGGAACCGCTGCGCGTCTATGTCTTGTTCCTTTAGATATTGTTCCCAATAGCAATTGGCCACTCTATCACAAGCCCGGGGATCACACGCGTCCAAATGAATGGCCAAACACCGAAACAGACATTTCCGGTAGGGGCCATTTGCGCATCCCGTTAACGCATACAGACCTTTTTGGTGGGCCAGCCAAGGCGGAAGAATGACAGGAGCGCCGATGGGAGGATCTCTCAATTTGGTCACGAAAAATGTCACGTTGGTGGCCATTTCCACAGTCCGTTTCGTGTTGGGACGTTGCAGACGGGCTCATTCCAACGGATCTAACGTAGTGAGCTGCTCAACGATAGGCTCGAGAGAAATAGCATCCGTGACCGTGAACAGCTGGTCAAACACATGGCTGTTATTACTGGGGTAATAATACAGTAACTGGTCCCTTTCCTTGTGACGCAAAATGTACCCGAATGTCATATTCAATTTGAAGGCGGTAGCTTGGTCTATAAAATGTGCTCGGCGTAGGAGGGAAGATGCATGAGATCCTCTAGTCGAAATATTTACACGTCCAGTTTGGGCCGATGACGGTGAAAAAAATGGCGTATCGTGTTCCAGTGGCGTCGGTACACCGCACTCACAGGCTGGTCTTCGGGCAATAATTCATCCGGACGCGCAGCTGGATCATCTGCTGGAAAGTCTTCTCCACGTCTCATGTCATCGCTCTTCTCACTATCAGGCAGTCAATCAGGGTCAGGTAGGCAGGTAGGCCGGCAGGCAGGCAAGCAGGTCCAGGTCAGGCAGGTAGGCCGATGAATGAAGCAAAGCCGTCAAAATTCTGGTTGTTGCAGGCCAACATAGGAGTACCCGGATGTTCCACAGTTCCCGGATGTAAGATGAGTACCCGAATGTAAAACATGGAAAAATCCGGATGATAGATGAGGTCCCGGATGTAAATCCACAGTACCCGGCTGTAAAACATGGAAAAACCCGGATGGTAGATGAGGTCACGGATGTAAAACCACAGTACCCAGATATAAAACCTGGCAAAACCCGGATGTAAGATGAGGATCCGAATGTACAAACCACAGTACCCGGATGTAAAACATAGAAAAAACCCACTGGAAACTGGCACGGCGCCAAACCGTGACGTCAGCGAAGAATTTTTCCTTCGCGGAGCCAGGTGTTCGGAACGTGAGCTACATGATATTATTGGTACAATTATTCTGGATATTATTCAACCCCGGATGTAAGACTGATTCACAATACGACGCAATTCAGAGGGAAAAATTACATGATATTATTATTAGTACACAATTGTCCATGTTTACATGATATTATTGGTACAATTATTCTGGAGCCAGGTGTTCGGCACATGAGCTCACTCACGCAGACACGCAGGCGCCTGACCAGGTGTTCACGGTTTGGCACGACGCCAACTGGCACGATGCCAGTGACGTCAGCGAAAACATTTTCGCGGAGCCAGGTGTTCGGCACGTCAACTCACTCACACAGACACGTAGGCGACAGACCATATGTTCACGGTTTGGCACGATGCCAGCTGGCACGGTGCCAAACCGTGACGACAGCAGAGAATTTTTCCTTCGCGGAGCCAGGTTTTCAGCACGTGAGCTCACTCACACAGACACGTAGGCGCCAGACCAGGTGTTCTTGCGTGCGGCCGGATAACCCGCGTTTGCGTGCGGCCGGATAACCCGCGCATGCGTGCGGTCGGGCCGGGGAAATCCCAGTGAGAAACCCCGGATGAGAAGAGGTCCCGCTCCAAGGTCACGCCCCGTCGCGTTGCATCACGGGATAGAGTGCACTCAGAGGTCAAAGGTCAATATGAGGCAATATGCTTCGACTATACTACTTAGATTTCATGGCGGAGCGGCAACGCAAGCGTCAAAACGGAACCTGTATTTAACCGAGGATCAGATTTCATCCACTGGCGCTCGCTTATTCATATATTCTGGCCGTATATACAGTACAGGGTGGCATGAAGATTGGCACCAATTTGGGTATACTGATGAAACGATTCAGCTGATAGATCGATGAAGATGCGTTCTACGCGTTTTCCCGGAAATAAATCTGATCATAATGTATAATTTATGGTTCTATTTTCACGATTGTTTCGCAATTATAAGCACGCACCAGTATTGAAATAATCGCACCTCATGCCTGAGTCCATTTGACTTTCTAGTTATATTCATTCATAAAAAACGATGACTCATGAAACAGAAACCAATACGCGTACCGATACGATTCATTTAAACAAAGCGGAAATAAGGAAATCCTCACAGCCCAACACGCGAGGGTCCAGGGGCCGCCTTGTCCCCAGAAGCTCCGTTGTCCTATGTCTCCAGAGATGCGTTCTACGTGTTTTTCCGTAAATAAATCTGAACACATTGTATGTAGATTTATGGTTCTATATTTCACGTTAGTTTCGCATAAGCACGCATCGATATTGAAAAATGTCACACCTTATGCCGGAATCTATTTTACTTTCTGGTTTGACACAAACAAAACCGTCCTATATATAACACACCACGACAGGTGGTGCGCTCGCGGCGATAATATCTGAGTTTAGATACATATTGAAACTCCAACATAAATTGTATGCTCACAAACCACATGAATAGACGATGGTCTGTTTAATACACCTATAGATACACTAATTACATAATCCACATTCATTATTGTACATATCATTTTAAGTCATTATGTCTACGCGGGGTCCCTATCCACATTAAGAAAGGTTGTAGGAATGAAAGAAACAGGTGTCGCGAAACCCTTTTCTAAGTCACTTATCCACTTCTGACCAACTAACTAATATCACTGAGAGAAAAAAAGAAAATAATTGAAAATTTTGTCTGTGCTATTGCTCCAGTCCAAGGGTGTGGATTGTGACTAAACTTCAGCAACACCCTGCAAGAAAGAATGTGAAACAAGCAACATATGGAGGGGCAAAGGGCAAATGTCCAAGGTCACGGCGGACCAAAACCAGGAAATGATTAAAAATCACATTTTTGTGTGGATGCTGCATTATTGGGAAGCCGTGTGTCGGACACCAAGATAGAGCTCAAATGGTCAACGGTCCTGATCACCTGCAGCTCATTGGACTATGAAATACATGAAAGATTTCGTAAATTTATTGAGAATGATAGCATATGTGGCTGTGTCTGAGAACATATTTGCCTGTGATATTGATATTTGCCGCTCTATCGCATTGCACCATCACTCTGTCGCTCCACCGCATTGTTGCTCCGTCACTTCATCGCTTCACCACACATCGCCCCATCGCTTCTTCGCGCTATCACGCCATCGCATTGCAACGTCACTCTCTCGCTCTGTCACTAGAAGTACCGGTATGATATAAACTCAATGGAGGTTGGTTTGTCTTGCCTTGTCAGGCCTGCGTTGAACATGTTAGGGAAAACGACTCTCTTTTTATGGACTTTATATGTCGTTTTTTTAGTAAGAAGGTTAGTATTCTTAGTATGGCTTGTCATATTCCATACCGACGACTCTGTATCCGCGGAGGGTTTTCAGATGACATACACAGCCACTTCTCTCACCCCTGACGATATTTGTAAAGTCATGAGCCGAGTCCACGGGGCGACAGAGGAAATATCGTCTTTCAAAGTATGGACACAGGAGACCAGCCCACTCCGATATCCGAAGGTAATTGATTGTGTCTGGACTATGGAAACTAACATCTCATACGAGCTGTCTCTGGAGGTCAACCTTCTCCTCGATATGATGATAGGGCAAGATTGTACACACAATTTCCTCGAGGTTCGGGTACCACTCAACGGATCAGATAATGTTACTTCATGGGAGTTAACGTTCAGGGCCAACTTTGACCTATGGTTTCCCAGAGCTGTTTATGCCGAAACGGGTGCAACTGAAGGGGTATTGTTGGAACGTGTCTGGCAATAAGGCAAAACCGTTGACTTATAAGACAAACGCAAAGATGATGATGGTGATATTCCACAGTGACTTTACAATCGAAAATATATATTTCAGGGTCACTCATCGTCCGGTAGATTCGATACGACCATCATATACTACGTGGGTACAACGTATTAAACATCACGAGATGTCCTCCTTCGAAGCAAATATCAGCCTCTGGATTCCCCATGGAATACCTAACCTGGGTTTGACTGTCGACACCAGTACATGGATTATACAGACAGTTCCTGGGTTTATCTTTCAGTTTGAGATTATTCCAGTCGAGAAGAATTGTTTTGGGAGCTTCCTAGTACTGGCCTTCGACAGCCCTACAACTGACCCAACCCGTTTCTTACACACTCGATCAGGGAAGGATGGTATACAAAAGGGTTATTCGTCTAGATTTTACCTCTCCTTGTTATACATACCATTGTACACAGGCTTCTATGAATCTTGTCCCCAAGTGAAGTACAAATCTTTGGAGATGTTCAACGACTCGCATCCTTATAAAGTGAAATCTCGGATATATGGAGTGTGGGGTGGAAGATTCAAGGTGCAGATTCCATGCTGCGAGTACTACCGGATTTCAACAGACCTCTTACGCTCCACTACATACCATGTATTGAGTGAGATCCCTAGGATAAATGCTGATAACTGCCGCTACTATGGTATCGTTATCTACGATGGGAAATTACTGCATGAAAACCAGCACGGTCCGTTTTGTGAAATATTTAATGGCAGTATTGAATTCATCCTCAACAATTTCTTCACCAAGTTTGACACTATTTATATCGTTGAATACAAGTACGGAGATTTTTCAGGGACTGAATGGATGTTTAACCTGTTTGTAACACCGCAAAACCTCATGTCTCGTTTGTACAATCACACTCCTGGTCCGAGAATTCTAGACTACAAAGACAATATCACCATTACGGCAGAGCTATTAAGATCTCACCTGCAGTATGACCATCTGTTATTTTTCATGAGTGAGCACGACATCACAGGTAACCTGACAACTGAGTTTAACGGAACGATCAAACACGGATACCGATCGACGACACTCCTCTGTGCCAATAGATCAGGCGTCAACAACACCATTTCATATCTGTATACCTACAACTGGGAGACTTTTATTCAGGATCGTGACACACAGATGATTATTCCATGCATTGAACATTCCTTCATCTGTGACGATCCCCAGCTTTTGAGATATCACATAGCTGTAGATGACGAGTACTCAACCAAACCAGTTTACTGCAACAAAAACCATTCCATTACTGAAGGAAGTCAGGGTGGCTTTGCTCTGAGGGCTGTTCACCGTCACCCTAACACCTGTCACTGGTATATACATGGAAAAGTGTTCAGGAACTGGGATGTACAGTTACAAAAAATCTCAGGGGACGGTTCGGGGGAATCCAGGTATGGCCGTCTAACCATACACGAGTATCCAGATGTAGTTACAACATTCACCAATGTGCGCTATCCACCGTTCTACTGGACACTCCCATCTATCTATCTTCACATATCCGTCACTTCAGAATATCATCATAACACCTGGATCTTTGTTACACCATATCGCCCTCTCCCGACGAGGAACTGTAACAATGGGATATGCCCGAGGATCTGTAACAATGGGATATGCTACCAGCTCATCAGAAATCAGTCAATCAATTGGGCAGACGCCGATAGAGATTGCTCTTCAAGGAAGGCCAAACTGTTGTATGTGCGGTCGATAGACGAGCTGTTCACTGTCAAACGAATAATGCGGGACGATGTGGTAAATGTCGGTGCGGTACCAGGCTTGACGTTTATAGGCCTCAGAGGTACACACGTGGTAAGTTTCCATTGATGTTAATCTCTACGATGAAGACTCTGACAGTCTCTGGATGCTTTACTCTGTTTTTCAAAGAATAGTGCAATTTAATTATCGTATTCATAAATTACTTTTAATTCCAGTTAAAAACAGACAAATCAGTAGTATTTAAAGTTCAAATTAAGTCACATTGACCTACTTTTGTGGAGGTCACGGGGAGGTCACGTGACGATCACGTGATCGAGAGGTCAAGGTCACAATAGTTTCGTCACGTGACCGGAAGTGACCTTTGTGGCATGTAGTCTTCCGCGGTGATGCGGCCGCTTCCGTTTCCGGCGGTGCTGCGGTCGTTTCCGGTTCCGGGAACAAGCCTCCGCGAAGAGAAAGTGTCGATATTTCAAATACGCGGGGGAGATTCTCCGGCAATCTTCGGTAATCTTCGGGAATATAATGTTGGGTCATCTTCGGCAATGTCCGGGAATATAATGTCCGCTCATCTCCGGCAATGTCCGATCCTCTCCATGAGAATATATAGCCTTTATCCACCTTTCCGAAGCATCAATGAAATGCACAGGGTCCCCGACAATATTGCCATCTATTTGCCTATGTTAAATGGCAAGTGGGAACCCTCAGTTTCTCCATACAGTGGGAGAATGGAAAGGGTTCCAGCGGAAATTGAACCCGGATCGCTTTATCACGATATCCATTACACCACGAGTCATAGGCTACAAACCAAGGTTGAAAATAGTATCTACCAGAGGACCGATCACAAAAGGCTATGGTATAGACCAATACTGGCGCACCGGAAATGTTGAACCTACAACCACACATGTTCATTGCGGTATGGGTTGTGGGATCTTGTTTTTCGCGTCTCACCACGTAGAAAACGATTGGTTGAAACTTTTTTGAAAATCCACTGTGCGCATGCGTAGTGGGTAAATAGCACTGGGTGGACATTTTGGGGGAAAGAGGGACCCCTTGTTGTCCGATGGGGTCGAGTGAGGTATCATTGTAAAACATACCTGAAGAAGCATCCGTCGGGATGGGTGCGACGTGGAACTGACGTCATTCTGCGCATGCGCAGTGGACAAAGTGTATGGAAATAGACGTTTTGGGGTCGAGCTGGGCCACTAGTGGTCCGATTGGGTTGAGTGAGGTGTCAAAGTGAAGCGCTCCTCCAGTGCGATCAAGTCTTGGGAGGGCGCATATAAAATCAGGATTTGTCCTGAAAATATAAAAAGCGGAACACGGACTTTACCCCTAAAATAGGGAAAACCCTCTATCAACCATATCCAAACGGGCTAATGTCGGTCTCCAGCGGATCGGGGCGTGCTGAGAGAGAGGCAGGGTGGGTAATGGGTGTATGGAAAATTGGGATGCGTGGAGGAGCATACGACTGGAGTAATGTATCTGGCCGTAGTATAGAAAGCAAGTATTTTGGGGTTCTGTTGGGGTAGAGATGGACCATCCGTGGCCCAAATGGGCCGTGTGGGGTATTAATGTGAAGCTCTCGTGGGGTAGAGTCAGAATGGCGTGTTTTTTTTTTATTGCAAGTTGCGTCAATCTGCACATGCGCAGTAGGGTGTAATAAGTAAAGTGGTCCTTTTGGGGGTGCTTGGGTGTGTTTGCGGTAGAGATGGATCATCCTTGGTCCGAATGCGTCGTGTGAAGTGCAATCTTGTAGATCTCGGTGTGTAGACCCCGATTTGAGTATTGTCTATGGCATCTGTGACGTCATCGATGACGTCATCAGTACGAGTAATAGCGAAAGTGGGCATTTTGGGGAAGTGAAGGAAGGTATTTGGTGTAGAGATGGAACATCCTTGGTCCGAATGCGTCGTGTGAGGTCTCATCTTGTAGCTCTCGTGGTGTAGACCCCGATTTGAGAGATGTCCACGGGATCTGTGACGTCATCTGTAACGTCATCGATAGGAGTAGTGGCGAAATTGGGTATTTTGGGGGTGTGAAGGAAGGTGTTTGGGGTAGAAATGAAGCATCCTTGGTCCGAATGTGTCGTAGGGGTGTCATCTTGTAGCTCTGTTGGTGTAGACCTCGACTTGAGGGATGTCCACAGCATCTGTGACGTCATCGGTGACGTCTTCAGAGCGAGTAGTAGCGAAAGTGGGCATTTTGGGGAAGTGAAGGAAGGTATTTGGTGTAGAAATGGGCCATCCGTGGTTCGGATGCGTCATATGGGGTGTCAAAGTGAAGCTCTCGGTGTGTAGACCTCGATTTGAGGTATGGCGATGTCATCTGTGACGTCATCTGTAGGAGTAGCAGCCAAAGTGGGTATTCTGGGGGTGTGAAGCAGGGTATTCGGGGTAGAGATGGACCATGTTCGATGCGAATGCGTCGTGGGAGGTGTCAAAGTTAAGCTTTCATGGTGTAAACCACGACTTGAGGGATGTCCATGTCATCTATGACGTCATCAGTAGGAGTAGTGGACGTTTTGGAGTTGTGAAGGCGGTGATTGGGTTAGAGATGGACCATCCGTGGTCCAAGTGGACAGTGTGGGGTCTCATCTTGTAGTTCTCGTGGTGCAGACTACGATTTGAGGGATGTCCATGTAATCTGTTACGTCATTGGTCATCTTGTAGCTCTTGTAGTAAGTGAAGTGGTCATTTTGGGGAGGGGGGAGACTTGGGGGTGTGTTTGCGTTAGAGATGGATCACCCTTGGTCCGAATGCGTTGTGTGGGGTGTTATCTTGTAGCCCTCGGGATGTAGATCCCGATTTGAGGGACGTCTACAGCAGCTGTGACGTCGTCGTTGACGTCTGCAGTACGAGCATTAGCGAATGTGGGTATTTTGGGGGTGTGAAGAAAGGTGTTTGTGGTAGAGATGGACCATACTTGGTCCGAATGTGTCGTATGGGGTGTCATCTTGTAGCTCTCTGGGTATAGACCTCGATTTCAGTGATGCCCACAACATCTGTGACGTCGTCGGTCACAGGTTTGGCGACCCCAATCTGAGGTTTGGCGATGTCATTATCAGTAGGAGTAGTAGCCAAAGTGGGTATTCTGGGGGTGTGAAGCAGAGTGTTCGGGGTAGAGATGGGCCATGTTTGGTGTGAATGCCTCGTGGGGAGGTGTCAAAGTGAAGCTTTCATGGTGTAGACCACGACTTGTAGGATATCCGTGTCATCTATTACGTCAATGGTGACGTCATCAGGAGGAGTAGTAGACAAAGTGGGCATTTTAGGGTTGTGAAAGCAGGTGATTGGGGTAGAGATGGGCCATCCCTGGTCCAAGTGGACAGTGTGGGGCGTCATCTTGTAGTTCTCGTGGTGCAGACGACGACTTGAGGGATGTCCATGTCATCTGTGACGTCATTGGTGACGTCATCAGTAGGAGTAGTAGACAAAGTGAGCATTTTAGAGTTGTGAAGGCAGGTTTTGGGGATAGAGAGGGACCATCCTTGGTCCGAATGGGTGGTGGGAGGCGTCATCTTTTAGTTCTCGTGGTGTACACCACGATTTGTGGGATGTTCACGTCATCTGTGAGGTCATTGTTGACGTCATCAATAGGAGTGGTAGCCAAAGTGGGCGTTTTCGGGGTGTGAAGGAAGGTGTTTGAGGTAGGTATGGTCCATCCGTGGTCCGAATGCTTCGTTTGAGGTGTCAAAGTGAACTGAAGTCATGTGTGACGTCATTGGTGAAGTCAGCAGTAGGAGTAGTAGCAAAGTTGGTATTTTGGGGTTTGAAGCAGGGTGTTTGGGGTAGAGATGGACCATTGGGGGTATCCAAGCTTTCGTGGGGTAGAGTCTCACTGGCGTGTTTTTTTTATTGCAAGGTACACCAATCTGCGCATGCGCAGTTGGGGTGTAGTAAGTAAAGTGGTTATTTTGGAGGTGCGCAAGGGTATATATGAGAGATTGAGGTTCTAAATCTCATCCTGGGGTGATGTGTAGGGTGTCAAATCGAAGCTTTCCTGGTGCTGACCACGATTTGAGGGATATCCACGTCATCTGTGACGTCCTCAGTGCGAGTAGTAGCGAAAGCGACCATTTCATGTGTGCAATGGAGTGCGTTTGAAAGGGGCAATCTTCCACAGGAGTTACCTGTGTGTGTGTGTGCGTTTGTGTATGTACCCCACGTTTATGTGCGTGTGTGTGTGTGCGTGTGTGTGTGTGCATGTGGGTCTGTGTGCGTCAGTGCGTGTGTGAAAAATAACCACTTTACTTACTACACCCCAACTGCGCATGCGCAGTTTGGTGCGACTTGCAATAAAAAAACACCCAGTCCGACTCTACCCTACGAAAGCTTCACTTGGATACCCCAACTGGGCCATTTGGACCAAACATGGTCCACCTCTACCCCAAACACCCTGCTTCACACCCCAAAAATACTCACTTTGCTACTACTCCTACTACTGACGTCATATATGACGTGGACATCCTTCAAGTCGTGGTGTGTACCAAGAAAACTTCCCCTTGGCATCTCACACGATGCATTCGGACCACGGATGGACCATATCTACCCAAACACGACGGCTCGTTGGCCTCACAAAGGTCTTTGCCCTATTGACCCTGACGCTGCGGCAACGACAGCTCCGTCTTACAGCGACATAAAAGAACGGCTCTTCAGAGCCTCCATATTTTCCGAAAGAGAGACGGCTAACTAAGCACAATGTTCACACACACACACACACACGCACCCGTGTATACACACACGCACACACACACACAGAGGCCAATTTGATGTCTGATTCTGTGGTCAATCTTGGCCTATTCACCGAATGGTTTTGAGAAATTTCTCACGTTGGGTGAAAATATATCGGCTTTCAATTAAAATGCCATGTACCAGTGTAGCTGTCCATCTTGTCGATTTGCCGTAGTTGTAATTTTGCATTTAGCGCCACAACATGCGCGCCGGAAGCAATTCAACATTGGAGGTGGGGGCACATTGGGGGGGGAGGGGGAAGGGGTGTCCCCCACCCCCTCCCGCGAAAATAACCCTCCTGGGAAGTTTTGAAAATTTGTCCTCCATTTTACGCATTCAGAGACGATTTTTGGGTGAAACTTTTCACAATTCTCACCTTTCTAGCTCGTTCAAAGAGCAAGAAATGCATCTAACTCAAAGTCAAGAAAAGATCACTTCAACAATCCGCAATTTGTTGCTTCAATGCCACGCTGAATTGTTTGATTTTGTGGCTGCCGAACGCAACAATTCAGCTGTCGTCCATTAAAGAATATTCGCGTCCATAATCCAAAAACCTATTCCATATTCCGTATAACAGCATTAGCACCAAATTCAAAAAGGCAATCATAGTTTACATAAACATAGACTAGTTTCCTGCAAGATTGTTATGCCTAACCGCATATCCACATAAAAGTACATCTGCAACAACATATTTGCTGGTGGTCCGGAGAGTATTGTCATAGCAAGCACTTTGGTTATGTATGGAGAAAACATTTGTTTTCCGAGAACAAAGGGATATTGTGACGCATGACAATTTTAACCAAGACAACAGAACATTACTCTAGAAACCTGGTAGTTTTCCATGGCATTCAGTCCTTCCGCAGTGTCTTCCGGTTCGTGCAAATAACCGTCATCAATCAGTTACATTACCCTGAATGGTAAATATCGGATTGAATATGGCCAGTGAGCTTTGGACACGTTTTCAGTCTTTCAGCCCAAATTGAGATATGTGTACAAATCAGAACATGTCTTTTTAGATATGTATTTGCCAATATGGACATCACCATCAACTGATGAAATACATACAAGACTAACCAACGATGTTAATATAATTTGTTTTCAAACTCCTAAAAGTGGAAATTGTTGGAAATTCGAAGTAGCACAGAGATTGGTATTTTGAAACTATTTTATGTTGCACTTGAAAGTGCCATCTAATGAGTATTTACAATTGTCACAACTCGCCTGTTGAACTGGAGGGAATTCCAACTGCTGTGTAGTTTCTCAAAGCTATCACATTCGTTGTTTCTTCAAGCAGCTCTGGACATGTAATCCCCACCATATAGTTCCTTGAACTACTTCGATGATTAAATGACCACATATAGTATACTCACCTACAAGTTAATACACTAGTATTGTAATTCCGAAGATAGAGCACTTCATTTTGCTATCAGATATTTCGGCGTTTATTTTGCCATCGTCGGTGATTTAGAACAACCAATATACAGTATGTACAACAATATATATACAGTAATGAGCTGGTGAGAACTACTAATATACATACTGCAAACAACTACAATTTTCTAAGTCTGCCTGACATGTATAATGACATGGACCCACCCAGCTTACTGGAGATCATATAAAGTAATACATGTATCATAGACGAATCATATCACTGGTTCGATATTTTATTCAGAGAGGCACTAGCTATACACAGATTTCGACCTATTCTTAATCATGGATTGAAAGCCTCCAAAGAGCTTGCATTATTTAGATAACTCACTGTTTCTCTAAAGTCTTTTTGTGAACTTCAGTTCACTATTCTGTTTTTGTTATGTAAACTTAACTCACTCACTATAGTATATGTGTTTTTGTAATTTAGTTAACCTTTCTTGTGAACATCAGTTCACTCTACTAGTCTGTTTTGTTAACTTACTCCCACCAGTACTACAGCAGTTTATTTAATTTAGCCAATGGAAAACCTGTATATTAGTAGTTCTCACCAGCTCATTACTGTATATATATTGTTGTGCATACTGTATTGGTTGTTATATATCACCGACGATGGCAAAATAAACGCCGAAATATCTGATAGCAAAATGAAGTGCTCTATCTTCGGAATTACAATACTAGTGTATTATGCTAAAACTATC
>JAVTVY010002487.1:0-32178 GCA_036873755.1 Hanleya hanleyi
AGTGCCATACGCCCAGCTATGCCGACTACTACAAGAAACAAACGGGAGGAGGCTTGCCCATCTTTAGCGGTGCACGCATGCAACGAGGTCACGGATTGAGAAACATACTGGGCAGCATTGTGAAAACGTTCTTACCCTTGGTGACACGAGGTGTTAAAGCGGTGGGCAAACAAGCGGTACGCAGTGGATTGCGCGTGGCCGGTGATGTGATGGGAGGCACAGCACCCCGACAAGCCTTGAAACGACGGGCTAAAGAAGCCGGCAGCATCTTGATCGCCAAAGCCCTTAAAAGACAACCACGGACACAGCGAAGAGTCATTTGACGTCCAACACACCGACGACGCACACCCCGGAGGACTAAGACCCAGAAGAAGAAGAAGAGTAGTAGTAGGAGAGACATCTTCGCATAATGGCATTCATTCACTCCGAGTCGTGTCCGTCTACCAACAGTGAATTGGATTTGTGGACTATTCCACCCACCCAAACCAGTGTAGCCGAAGGCCGTTGGGTAGAACATCGACCCCTGGCTAGCCTGACGGGGACGGGTCCTGTGGAATTTACCATTGAAAACAAAGATACAGCCTACCTGGATTTAGCCCACACCTACTTGTACGTGAAAGCCAAAATAGTGGACGCAGCCGGGGCCGACCTAGCGGACGATGCAGTAGTAGGCCCGGTGAATCTTTGGCTGCACTCCTTGTTCCAACAGGTGGATATGAGTATGAGCGATAGACTCATCAGTACGTCGACCAATACGTACCCGTGCCGAGCCTACATGGAGACGCTGTTGTCGTACGGTTCAGATGCCAAAAAATCCCACTTGCAAGCCGCGCTGTACTACAAGGATACACCCGGCTCCATGAATAGTACGCTCGCTGCCAATAATGGGTTGACCGCGCGCAAAAACTTGACAGCCGATAGCAAGTCCGTCGATATGATGGGGCGAATGCACGCCGATCTGTTCCTGCAAGACCGCTACATGATGAACGGTGTATCCATCAAGATCAAGTTGATCCGTTCCACACCTGCGTTCGCCTTGATGGCCGGTGGAGCGGCTCCCAATTACAAGATCATCCTAGAAGATGCAGCCCTGTTTGTGCGTACGGTGGATTTGCAACAGGGGGTGTTGGTGAGTCACATGGAAGCCGTATCGAAAAAACCAGCCCTGTACCCCATCCGACGCGTACAGACCAAGGTGTTCTCTGTGCCAGCCGGTACGATGATGGCCAATCGTGAAAATTTATTTCTAGGGGATCTCCCTAAACGTGTTACCATAGCGTGTGTGACCAACACCGCTTTCAATGGAGCGTGGGGTGAGAATCCGTTCGCCTTTCAACATTTCAACCTGAACTTTTTGGCACTGCACGTGGCTGGCCATCAAATTCCAGCCCGACCATTACAACCGGATTTTGGTAACCAAAACTATGTGCGGAGCTACCTGAACCTGTTTACAGCCACAGGACAAAACAACCAGGACGAAGGAAATACCATCACTCGACGAGACTTTTACCGTGGGTGCACGTTGTTCGCCTTCGACCTCACCCCCACCTTGGAACACGATCATCAACTGGCCTTGCTGAAGAAAGGAAACCTACGGTTGGAACTGCGTTTCGCCACCGCTCTAGCCCAGACCATTAACGTGATTTGCTACGCCAAGTTTGATAACGTCATCAGCGTGGATCAGCAAAGAAACGTGCTGTGTGACTACGCCAACTAGAGTCATGGATACAGAACAGCTGATGGACATACTCCAGCGAGATCCGAAGATCCCCTTTCGAGGTGTGTTTCCACGCAATGTGTTTCCCACCCACTCCACCACCCCAGCAGCCTACATCCTGAATACAGACCCTGGGTCTCGACCCGGTGAACATTGGGTGGCTGTGTACGTGGACACCCTGGGCCAAGGCGAATACTTTGATTCCTACGGACTTGCACCCCTACATGCCGATTTGGTGAAATTCATGGACGTCTCTACTACAATGTGGCGTTGGAATACTCAAAGATTACAAGGACCCTTGAGTAGTGTGTGCGGACAGTACTGTGTGTTTTATCTCACTCACCGGAGTAGAGGGCATTCTATGCCAACCATCGTACACATGTTTGATGATTATTGTCAAGCCGAAGACCGTGATGTCCTCGTCTATGACTGGACGGCCTCTCGTTTTAATGTGCATGCTCCATTTCTCTGGTTAACTTAAATTCAATGCACTGCGCGCAGGCCACTTGTTTTTTATTATTATCACGTTATTGTTATGACGTTGTTGTTCTGACGTTCAGTGATGTTCAATAAAATTGATGAAAAAACACAAAAATGATGGTTTTGACTTTTTTTATTTAAGTCAACAAGAAGGATTACACTATGTACAATAGAATACAGGGTACAAATAGAATAGTAGGGTTAAGGTCCAAAAAATTCTGTCAGGAGTAGGATTCGAACCTACGCCAGCTCTTCGCCGACCAGCACTTAATACCGGCGCCTTAGACCACTCGGCCATCCTGACTTTTACAGTTTTTGTGTATCAACAGTTATAGTGTGTGTTCCGTTCACAAGTCCAAGTAAGTGGTGCTCACACCATCGGCCAACACTTTCCGTTTCGGGTAAAAGAAAGTAAAGGCGTCTCGTTGCTGAATGTACGTCCGCATCTGGTAGTCCACTACCCGAAATCCTCGGTTAGTGCCACTCGCACTGGCCTGGCTTTGCAGCACGTTCAAGTACAAGGCTTTGTCGATGTTGGGATCGCGCCGGCTCACCCCTTTGCAGCTAAACTTATTTTCGTCTGCCCCGTAACAGTAATACGTCTTGGAGGAGAGACCAATCATAGCATCCCCACTCCACTCCAGCTTGAACAGGCCCGGCGTACGCTTATCGTACTGGTAATGGTCACGTCGAGGTAGCCACTGGTCCCGTTCCGCTTCATACTGGGTACGTAACTCCGGTTTCACCAGGGACTCCCAATCCGCATTAGAGACGGCCATGTAGGCCGAGTCGGTATCCATCTCCATGAGTTGCCAGTCTGATGGATTAAAATACACACCCATGAAATCATAGAGAAACTGCAGCATCCTCAGCTTGGCCACCTGGTATACCATACATCCAATCTGCAGGGGTAGGTTGTAACGGATAGTCTTCTTGGCTAAAGTGACTTCATAGGTGTCGTCATCAATGACCTCCACGGACCGAAACAGAGGAGAATTCACTTTTTTGCGGGCTTGGGCAGTAGTACAAATGTTCACGTTCACGTGTTTATCCTGGTTCGTGACTGTTTTTCCATAATAACCATTGCCCGTCAACTTCCACGATTCACCGATGATGGCCTTACTCGGGTCTTGATCACCTTGACGACGGGCCGACGTCACAATGTCGGCATTCTCCGCAAAACAAGCGTCGGGTACGTATTGTATCACTTGGTATATTTGGGTAATTTCCAAACCGTGGTTCATGTACCACTGCAGTAAGGGAGTGCCCAGCAAGATTTTCTCGGCTCACATACTACCAATCAACATCCGTCGAGGTTGAGGCAAACACTCGTGTTGCTCCGCATAGGCCCTCATGGTGTCCCCAATATCATCCCGACCCACCAGCGTGTTCTTAAAGATGGGAGGACACTGGGCGAAGAGAGGCTTGAGAGTGTCGGGAGCATGCAAATCACATTCGACAAAGCCGTAGAGGTCCCCCGAACGAATGGCGTCGAACATCTGTGGCAGACTCAGGAGTCGCCGACGACTCAAGGGGTACTCGCGCTCCTTTAGGAAACGTCGTAAATGGGGCAGGGCCTGGCACATCGTGTGAAATTCACACTCCCACATTTCAATCAGATGGTATCCTCTCTCTTTCACATAATCACCGTTCTCCACCACTTCTTCCCGTAATTCTTCCGGTGTTTTTCCACGTCGTTCGTTGAAGCGTCCAGCGCTGAAATGGCATTCGTGGCCGTGCCAATAGCAACCGTAAAATTGAAATACGGTGGGTGTACTACCCACCAGGGCAAACCCGTCGACGGGGAGTCGACGATCTCCTATCCGCTTCTCTGTGGCGTTGGTCTGATGTCGTATATAAATTGCCCGTCGATAGGCTTCCCAATCCAACCACTGATCAGCCAGATGCTTGTAGGGTGTACGTTGCGGTGTAAAATGCCCACCTTCCGCCAACCAACGTGTATAATGGCCACTGGGCATAGGTTGGGCCAGCGACCACAGGTACAAGGCATTCGCATCGAAACCGATGATCTTAGCACAGGGTTTTCCACTGGGGAGAGTAGTGACGTCCTTCTCGTGATAACGGTGAAAAATAAGACTCGGTCCGCCGACAATGTTGTGCTTTAGACAATCATGCATGTCTGCATCTTTTTGCTGTATCAGCGAGAAGTACGTAGGACACTCTTGAAAAAGATGGCGAAGCGCCAGACCCGGTAAACTCAAGCACTCCTTGAAGATGTCGACGTGCATCTGGCGACGAAAGAGTTGAACCATTTTCTCGGCCGCTTCCAGGAAAGGAACCACATCTAGGTTATTATACCATATCAGGAAATCTCGCAAGGTCTCCATATGTTGATCGTTCCATACCTGCTGTAGTTCCCGGTACGTGTCTTCGGGACATTCCACTTGCTTCAAATCATCAAAGAAGGCGTCCCGGGGTGGCAACTGTGTTTCCTGCAAACGGTCGAGCGTTGATATATACGTGTAAGGGAATCTCCCTTTGGTTTGTGCACAGTTATACGCCTTGACCCACTGATCATAGCTACAATTAGGAGCTAAGTAGTTCCGTACATCCAGGAAATGCAGTGATGTGGTAGTGAGGGCCATATGATTATTGATCTTCTTGATGATGGACTTGATGGTATTGGCCTGAGCCAAGTAGGGGTAAAGAAATTCCTTCACCATGTTCAAATCATAGCGCCCCGAGTTGAAACCTAGCACCGGTAACTGGCCTAGATATTGTAGGAAGCGCACTTTCAATTTCTGCGCATACGGTTTCGGTAAAGGCACATCCTGCGACTGCAGGGGCTGCGACTCGGGCTCCGACTCGGACTCGGACTCTTCATCGTCACTAAACGCTACACCCGGTATAGGAATCCGATCGTCCAGTTGGTCCAGTACGTCCTGGAACTTGGACACCAATAGTTCTGTACTAGCCGCACTGACTTCTTCTAAATACTCCATCATGCGGGTGATCAACTCATGGGAATCCCCAGTGGACACGAAACACACCGGAGCAGCGTCATAGCCAGGTACGTTGCTCGAAATACTCACACTCAGAGGAATATGGCGCTGCGTCCACTGCGTTTTCGCTGAAAACATGTCCATGGGCTCCAACAGGGCCTCAAAATCGTAACACGCCCGGTAGGGAAAATAACGATCTGCCTCCGGTATGATAACACCCTCATCGGCCAGTTCCTGGAAAATAGTAGGCGTATTATGATACACACCACCCGGATATACTCGCTTGACACTGTTGTCACAGATTTTCTCGTGGCGATGTAAGTTGGAGGAACGGTGAAACACCCGATGGCATTCGGCACAACTGAAAGACTGAGCGTACTGGCTCATATTGTAGATCAGCAGCGAAAAATGACTCACGCCATTGTCGTCGAACACATTGACTTTCATCGTAGAAGCATACCGTTCTGTTGAACGACGAACCAATTCAGCCACAAATGTATCCTCCTCGCATCGTAATCGGTATACAAAGATATTGATGTTGAACAGTGTTTCCACGTCATCCAAATTCTTGAACGGAACTCCACGGAAGTGCCGCTTATCCAAGTCTTGCTGCTGTAAATACTGTTCCCAATAGTCATTGGCCACTCTGTCACAAGCCGGGGGGTGACACTCGTCCACATGCACGGCCAAACACCGAAACAGACATTTCCGGTCTTTGTAGGGCCCCTTTCCCCTCCTGTTAATGCATACAGGCCTTTTCGATGAAGCAACCACGGGGGTAGTAGTACAGGAGCACCGATAGGATGATCTCTCATTTTCGTGACGAAAAATGTGACGTTGGTGACCATTTCCACAAGCCATTGGGTATTGGGGCGTTGCAACCGGGCCCATTCCAATGGATCCAACGTGGTCAGTTGGTCGATGAGTGGCTGCAGAGAAATCGCATCCGTCACCGTGAACGGCTGATCAAACACATAGGTATTATTGCTGGGATAATAATACCGCACCTGGTCCGTCTCCTTGTGCCGTAAAATGTACCCGAATGTCATATTCAACTTCAACGCTGTCACCTGATCTGTGAAAATATTCTCGGCATAGGTAGACAAATACGTGAGATCCTGCAATCGAAAGTTATACAAGTCCAATAGACGACGGTCACGGTGAAAACAATGGCGTATGGTAGCCCAGTGACGTCGATAAATGTCCCTGACACGCTCGTTTTGGGGTAAAACTTCAACCGGAGGTGCTGCTGGGTCCCAGGGAAAATCTTCTCCACGTCTCATGCTTTCGTCTCATACAAGCGGATAGGCAAGCAGGCAGGCAGGCAAGCAGGCATGCAGGCAGGCTGGTGAGGTCAATCAGGCAGGTAGGCAGGCTGGTAGTGCAATGAATACACCCCACCCCTAAAAATCGCCTGCTTTTATACGTTTTTCTACAATCCGCCATCTTAAACCCACCACCCACCACCACCTCCCACAGGCCGCCATCTTAAACCCACCACCCACCACCACCTCCCACAGGCCGCCATCTTAAACCCACCACCCACCACCACCTCCCACAAGCCGCCATCTTAAACCCACCACCCACCACCACCTCCCACAGGCCGCCATCTTAAACCCACCACCCACCACCACCTCCCACAGGCCGCCATCTTAAACCCACCACCCACCACCACCTCCCACATCCGCCATCTTAAACCCACCACCCACCACCACCTCCCACATCCGCCATCTTAAACCCACCAACCACCACCACCTCCCACAGGCCGCCATCTTAAACCCACCACCCACCACCACCTCCCACATTGACCCCTCTGACAGAATACTCGCTTCTGATTGGCTGTCGCGTGACGTCACAGAGGTCATATGCAAATTTCTAAGGTCAAGTTGAATCGAAATGCTCTTTGTATACTACTACCGTCTACAGATCGGGGTCTAGGTTGAATCTTCCGGTGGGGTCCAGGTAATGCCCGAATTGTGCGAAAAATGGTCCCCGATGTAAGTAGATCATATTCTCCATGTGGACGAGATTACCGTTGAGTTAAAGGCTCTGAATTTGGTAAATTAAATTTGGTCCGGCCGCCACGGTGTAGGGTAACTGTTTTTGCTGTGGACTCGGGGTTCGACCAGCAGATATCCCGATTCCGGTATTCCAAGATGATGACTTTATCCTCATCAACAAGTAACCACACCTCGGCATAAGGGGAAGGACGGCTCGTGGGGCCTGCGATGAATGACCCACACTGTCACTGGCCCTCGTATATATGCCCAGGTTCCGAAAGGGACGCATATTGAAGTTGAAATTTGAGTATGACCTACGTGACGTCACAAACCTCCAGTTCTGAAAGAGGACGTAGATATATGGATGACGAAAATGCCAGGTTCCAAAAGGGGATCTGTATGTCCCTTGACCTACTTCCCTGACCTTTGGCCTTTGTAACGTCACTTCCGGTCCCGGTAAGATGACCAGAAGTGACAGCTGACCCTTGAGCACCATTTTATCCGGTATTGTGCGCATGCACAGGGGTCAAATGTCACTTCCGGTCAGATTACTGGCAAACGACATCAAGATCCTCTTATACTATTACTAACTTTTTCTACTGCCAGAAATATACTCTGATTGCATTGGTATTAAAATCGTGGCTGGCAGCTTTGTGTGCATGGCTCTCAGTCAATCAGCAGGATACGCTAGTAAACGAGGTCGAGTGGGCTTTGCATGTCACAGCTACAGTAGACGTACCGCGTGTTCTTTTGTAATAATTTAGCATAACATTTGTTAAGTCTTTCACAATAAATAATGCATAAATCTCCCATCTCTCTCATATGCAGATACCCCCTGTGTTAATCAAAATCGATACTGACCGAATGCGTGTGTGTCTCGCGTTTTTTAGCACAGTGCAGTCAGAGGGTATTAACACTGACAATTTAGGTGGTTACAGACTCTGACAATGGGAGAATGACATCGAGCAGCGTGTGATAAAGTCTTCTAAGTGGCATAATATAATCGTCATCGGCCCACATTATTAACACAACATAATTTAGCCACGTTGTCATGCGTTTGTTCATTCCCGTCACTGAGGAACGAATGAGACGTAGCTTGGGTAAACATAGTCCAACTCTGGTGCTGGTGGTAGAAAAAGGGAGCATGGCAAGTCCGACCTACGATCCAATTAACAAAAGCCAAACTTGGCTTCAAACGCCCACACAAGACTTCGTCTCTCCTTGTTTACCCTGGTGGTATCCCCCAACACAAAAACAAAATCGCCTTTTTAACGACCTTGACTATTGACCTTAACATAAATTTTGGTACATGACATATCGTCTCCTTAATGTTTCTGAACAAATAAATCGCGATTTCTAACAATTTCCTGATTTTGGTGTCACAGTGACCTTAAACTAAATTTTGACACATGCTCTCTCCCTGAAGTATCTACTGACACAAAAACAAATGATTTCTAATTTCCTGATTTAAGGTCACTGAAAGTGACCTATGATTTCTGGATTTTGGGATAACCTTGACCTTGACTTCACTTTTGGTATCCGACACGTCGTCCACCCCTAATGTATCTAAATAGTGCAACAAAAGTAAGTTCCTCCTAAAGCGTTGTTTGATATATCCCAAGATATTTGCTCGATTGCGATGAAATTTTGCACACACTATCCCGGTAATCAAGCTGGCGCGGTGTATCAAGGATTATCCTTAAGTTGCAGTTGTGCTCTGAAACTCGTTCGGATTTTGACAATTCCAAAAATAGATTCAACCAGATTTTTCTATGGCAAATGTTCATTTCATCACATGCCCATTCAACATGTTCAATGGGTGTCTCGACGGCCAGTAATCGATAAAATCGCGTGTAACCACCACAATACTGTATCACATTGGGAAAACGAGCTCGCATCGTGTTGATGATGACAGTTTGAAAATGTCGAAATCTAAATAGCCCACTCCTGAAATTTATTCGTATGGTTGTGCATTCAGGACATGACCCACACCAGAGGAAAGTCATGCGTTTTCGCATGACCTGCATCAGGTAATGTGATGTCCGAGATGGTCAATAAGAACGGTCGCATACCCGAAAAGTCCATATTACTGCCCGCAAGTATTGGGCGTTAAAAGTTGCAAATTTCCGTGGTAAACCATGCCGCGGTTATCAAATATTCCTACGAAGTAGGCTACCATTTGCAAATTGTTTGGTAATGAGTCCATCCAAAAGCTTTCGTCGGCAAAATAAGGAGAACCGTTGACTTGAAACCCTTGATTTTTGGCAAGAATGTGCATTAGGGCATTGTTACCAGCAAGTTCTGAGCTGACCGAATTCTGATGAAGATTTGACTTATAATTATTTTTTAATATTTATTGATGGCTCAGCGAGTGCACGGTCATGCCCATCGGGAACCCCTGACTGCACGTTTCACTGTGACTTCCCTTATATGTGTTGTAATTTTGAAGGTTCTCTGATACGGCATATCACGTTGGACACACCGGTTCTCGTAAAATCACCGAAGTTAAGCGACTTTGAGCCCGATCAAGACTTGGATTTGTGACCTCGTGCTGTACTGCTGGGCTGATCAGTGTCAAGGGTAATAGGAACTGAGGGCGATAATAGTTGCTACGCTAATGACTCATCAGCGGTGACACCTGGGAAAGTTAACAGTATCCACTGTCAGTTAGACACTGCTTTTTAAATTCTCTCACGGTAGCACATAGGGCCCCCAAGTCATCTCTCGAGTACACACTTAAATCATATCAAACCCTACTTCGTAGGTCTTGTGACGTTAGTCACACTGCCATGTCAATAGGGTTATTGCAATTGGCCTTTTGGATGCTAAAACGCCTGTAAAACGGGTTGCGCGTCGAATGGGGGTGTCTCCTAATGCCATTCGTAAGCCAAATTTCTCCAAACTGGAGATGTGGAAGGCCTAGGGCAACCACGCAATGACAAGATTGGCGAATCACAAACGTCCCACTCTGGAACAGAAGGTCATTAGGCATGAGGGTCTGCGTGTGCCACAAAAATTCGAAATATAAAATTTGCATGTAATCTTTACATTTTTAAACTAAAACTTATCTTACTGACATATGCGTTCGTGTGCAAACACGGATTAACAAGTGAAGAAATTAAAACAATAACACAGTTCATTTCCCGCCTAATCACCCACGCCAGCACTCTACTCAAAATAGATCTCCACTTCTTACGCCTAGATGTAAAGATCCCAAGCGGGGAGGTCGGGTGGGACCATTACTCTGTCAGTAAGATAAGTTTTAGTTTAAAAATGTAAAAAAAATTTACACAGTAAAACTGACCTTAATGACATATGCGAGAATCCCATAGCAGGACGGATGGAATTCAAAGTGACAGTGACTAATGGCGTGAGGATTAGACGGATGCCAGCATGAGACTTCATGCTGCCCATAAAGCTTAAAATAAGCATGGACTTCCATAAAGAACAGAATCACATAACGGTATCGTAACACTGTTACTATATATAGTAAGCCCAGACCTCCCAGGCTAATCGGCGCTGGCATAATGGAAGTTATATACCGCCTCCCCCTCCTTTTTTTAATAGAAAAGTTTTTATGTGGAAACGTGTTCTTACCATTAAAAACCGATAAAAACACACAGGCCTCGAGTGTGTGTGCCGACCCGACCCCGGTGATCTGCTGCGCTGTCACAACGGGTCCCAAGGAATATAGATCGTCCTTGATAAGTGTCATATCCCTCAAGTAGTATGATGCGAAGGTTATATGTGATCTTCAGTAACAGGCCCTCATAATGTCGGTTACTAACCTGTTGGTCCAGAGAGGCCAGGACGCCCCAAGCGCCCTGATCTCGTGTGCAGAGACTTTATACAACGCAGCCTGCATCGATGACACTCCATCGTAGGCTAATCTAATAGGTTTGGAGAGCCAAGAAGAGATAGTATTCTTTGATATCTCTTGTTGGCTCCGGGGACAAAATGGTATAAATAATCGCCTTCGCCCAGCACGTAGTACATGTACCTTAGTGCGACTAATATACACAGTAAGGGCACGAACCGGACACATGAGATTGTCCGCTTCTAGACCCGAGGAAAGGAAATCAGCTAAAGCTGGAACCTTAAAATCTCTAGAAGAACTGTCGTACAGAGATTGGTTCTTGGCAACAAATTCAGGAATGGTAGTAAGGACAACGTATGTCCAACGAGAATCATGCTTAATTTCCCTAGCCTCCAGAGCGTGTAATTCCGACACGCGAGCCGCTGAAGCCAAAGCTAACAAAAACAAAGTTTTGTAAGATAAGAATTTCAGATCGACCGTAGCTATAGGTTCAAACGGATGTTCTGATAGATTCCGTAGAACTAACGCTAAATCCCATTTTGGAAGTTTCGGTACAGGTGCTTGTCTCTCTATCCTAAAAGATCTAACCAAAGATGTTAGATTAGGATCAGAAGCAGGATTAACGCCCGTAGAAAGGTTAATAATGCTAGACAACGCCGATCTGTAACCATCCACAGTTGATGGGGCTAGATATTTGTCCTGAAACAGATTTAACAAGAAATCTGCTATCTGCTGAACAGAGGCAACACGGGCATCAATGTTTCTTCCAGAACACCAGAGAGCTGATTCCCGAGCACTTGCAGACGTGCAGATGGAATGCCTGAGGTTTGTGGTGGAAAATTGCTGACTTCGGTTGACGAAGTAGTTTTTCCCAAAGAGGTAGACGTCTTGGAACGTCAACCAGTAAGTCCAGAAGGTCGGGAAACCACGGACGAGCTTGCCACCAAGGGACAATTAAATAAACGACGTGGCAGGATTGACGGGGGAGGATATGCATAGGCTATTAGACCCGACCAATCCTGCGACAGTGCATCGACTCCCACTGCTTGTGGTCCAGTACAAGTGACATGTACAGTGGGAGTTGATGATTCAGGTGAGTAGCAAACAGATCTATCTGTGGTTGTTCCCAAATCTGAAAGATTTGACGCAGAATGTCTGTGTGAAGTTGCCACTCCGTCGGTAGAATCTGATGTTTTCTGGACAGTGCGTCGGCTAAAACATTCAGATGTCCTGGTATGTGTCTGGCACGAAGTTCTATTTCGTTCTGCCAACATAGGTGGTACAGAATCTCGGTCTGCTTCAGAAGTTTGGTTGACCGAGTTCACCCCATCTTGTTGATGTAGGCTAGGACAGTTGTGTTGTCCGTGGCTACCAGTACCGGCTGACCTTTGAGGTCGTGTATCAATGTGAGTATCGCCCGATTTACGGCAATGAACTCCAGAACATTGATATGCATCAACCTCTCCTGCGGAGTCCAAAAGCCTGATATCGACTTGGATCCGAGGTGTGCCCCCCAGACTTGCATCGAAGCATCCGTGAATAGCTGATGTTACAGGAATTTTGGAACTCCTGTGCCAGTGTGGCCGATGATGATTTAAATAAATCATTTGTGGCCGTAACTGTAATCGGCCTCGTGGAGTGACATCCAGAGTGGATGTCAATAGGCCGATTACTGATGCAAACTGGAGAGCAGTACGGCAAGAATGTCTGATGAACAAAGGTATGTCGTGACATATCTTGCGCCAGCGAACTTCTGGTGGCCGAGCAATGACCAATTTGGTGTTGTAAGCCACGCCTAGGAAATTTCGCTGTTGTGACGGCGTTATCTCTGATTTTTCCTCGTGAGGGAGATAACCCAGTAGTTCAAGGATGTGCCATGCAAATGTTGTCTCGCATCAGAGTTGTTGTCTGCACAGATTCCTGATAATGGAATCGTCTAGGTAGAAATGGTATTTGATCCTTCGGCTGTGCAGATATGCCGCCACTGTCTGAAATACCCTGGTAAAAACCCAAGGGGAACTGGATAGACCGAAAGGAAGAACCTGGAATTGGAAACGGCGGGCGCTGGCCTTAAATCTCAGGTATTTGCAGTGACTTGAATGAATCGGGATATGCAAATAAGCGTCCCAGAGATGTTATCCATTCCCCTTGAACCAGGACGGTCTTGATAGACCGAAAGGACTCCATCCGAAAGTGAGGAGGTTTCATCAGGAAGTCCTTGTTCAGCCTGCGCAGATTTATAATCATGCGCATTTCCGGTGTATCCTTCTTCGGCACAAGGAAAACCGGTGAATAGAACCCGGGGGACCGGTCGTTGACCGGAAGTTCTATTACAGCATGCTTCTGGATAAGTTTGTCCACAGAGGCCTGTGTTACCAGAAGATGTGCCTTTCGTATATGTATACGGGAAGGCATTGGAGCAGCAGTAAGGGGTGGATCCATTGAAAATTCTAGGGGATAACCGTATCGAAGAGTACGGACTACCCATGGATCCATCCCTAATGTTTGCCAATTCCGTCAAAATCCTTGAAGTCGTCCCCCGACCGGGAGACTGGATTTCGGCGGGACCGGAAGTTGAGGCAATTCCTGGTCCCGCCATGTCATGTGATTGACATGGCCCGAATCGTCACCGGCTCTGCTGCTTTTTGCCACGACCTTTCTCTTTACCTTTGTAGTTGGGATTGGTCTGGCCTTGCTGTTGTGGCATGCGACCCGCCGCCTGTGACTTCTCCTTTGGACCGGAAGCTTCGGCAGAAGCACGTTTAACCGTCCCCGAACCACCCGCTCTAGGGGGAGGATTAGGTCTAGCCTTCTCCACCGTATCTCTTAGAGACGGGATAATGCCATTAAACAACAGCGAAGATGCTGGCGATTGCTTCTTCAGAGTGCGAATGACTATATCTGGAGCGTAGTTGACCACTGATGGCAGGTAAGCCTGACGTCTCAAGTGGACAACCATCGCAGCATTGAACGCGGATAAATCCATTGCATCAGTATTAGCTTTAGCAGCCAACTTCTGAAGATCCGCCAGTAATTGTAACTCAGGGCTACTACTGGCTGCTGACTGTAAACGCGACACCTGCTCAGCACAGTGGAAATGGCTGTTAAAAACCAGTCCATGTGTGAGGCTATGGCTACCCCCTGTCGCGCAGCTTCTTCAATAATAGAAGATTGCCTATCATTCAGCGGGATCGTGACCTTGGAAGGAACCTTATTGCCTTTGCATATGTCGGCAAGATCAGGTTCCGGTTCCGCGGCCTTAAAGTCATATGCCGAATCAGGGATACAGTACGCTCTAGACGTAGGCTTCTCCACAGGAAGTGGAGCCGAAGCAGAAGCCGGTCTAAAAAGCGCACGTTTCCTCGTTCTTGTAAGAGGTTCCTGCATTGTTTTAGGCTGTGCTAAAACCGTCTCAAGAACGGAACACAATCTATGTATGGCATCTGACGCAGGAAGTGACGGCGTCTGCTTGGTAAATGTCGACGGAGCCTCTGCCATAGTATGAAGGCAAGAGGCTGTCGGCGGTGGGGGTCGTGACATATTAGAGTACAACTCATAGAGAGCTTCGAGTACCTCTGAATATGAACGTCTCTCCGGATCATGATCACTGTCATGATCCTCAGTGGATTGACGTTGCACAACCCCCTGACGTCTCATCGATGAGTTGATCGACAAATCAATCGGGTCAGACGACGCTACCGGAAGCTGCGTCGGAACCGGAGATGGAACCTGAGCAGTACCGGAAGCGGAAGGCAAGAGTTGCCGGAACTGATCCAGCGCAGCTGCCTGTTGTTCTATCCTTTGCAGGATAACAGCGGACAGATAGCCATCATGAACCGGAACTTGATTTGTGAACTATTGGAGACCCGTCTATAAGGGGATGCAATACGTCTACCCCATTGCATTTCCGGACGAACCGGAAGTCTCCACCCACCGAAAGTTGTCACAACGGGCCTCTTTATAGTGGGACCGGAAGGACGAAAGGTCCTAACCGGAACCCCAGAGGTAACCATACCGGAACCCGCAGGTGACCGGAAATGGATGACAGGAAGTGGATAATGAGCCTTATATGGGTTTATGACATCCGACTCAGAACCATTCTCAGTCATAACTAGTTGTGACTGGAACAATGCCATTGTGTTTCTATTAACGCCCTGGGGAGTTAAGTGTGAAACTGGCATTGTTTCCGCAGAACAATAACCTCGACCACCGGCGCTTGTCAACCCTGAGGTACTCAATTGCGGGAGGCTTAATCCTACCCGGCCTTGTGTGATAACGCCCGTATCTGGGGTATTACGCAAGGTCGTGGAGTTAACTCCTAGTAGGACCATGGATATATTGTCTCTATATCCACCAGAGGTTCTGCCTGCTGTGCTGAAATCATCCAATTCTGGCGCTAAGCCAGAAGTTGTTGCAGCACTACTTACCAAGCCTAAAGCTGCCCCTGGGGCAACAGGGAGTGACGAAATTGGTCCCCGACCAACAAACAACACCTGGGAATTGTACGATACCGGGATATTCCCAGCGGGAGTCCCATTAGCGGTATCATTCCCAACAGCACATACGAGCGTACGTTCGACGTCACCACTCCTTACGTATGGAGTAATAGTGATCCTCATTTCGGATTGCGTTTCGACTTCCATGGGGGACACACTTTCGGGTAGATCTAGTTCCACTGTGACATCGGTTGATTCCCCCGTACCCTCGTCTAGAACGGAACCCAATACTTTTACCTGTTTCTTCTTTTTACCTGTGGATAAATCAGAAACAATAGTACTACTGCTTGGCGAAGTACCTTTATCTAATAAAGAACGTAAAGGGCCCGTCCAAGGACTGCCAATAAATGCAGGCTTCTTCGCCGTCTCATTGACGGTAAAATGGGAGGGCGGAGTCATAATACTAGCCTCTGACACTAAACCAGGAAGAAGGGAACCTGCACGAGACCCGGTCGTTAAACTTTCAAATAAATCATCCGGTCATTGTTGACACTCCTGGCATCTATGATAACAATCACAAACATTATGGCCGCGACATGCAAGACAAACTGAATGCAAATCGGTCGTTGATTTGGACTTCCCCCAGACGCTACAGAACATAGAGGCCATTATTTTATATCGTTAGATATACTCTAGAATACTTCCCAACAAATCTGTTCGTTGCTTGTAGACTTGTAGATGATGATTTCACTCGTTGTTAAACGTAATATCCTTCCGGAAAACGCTGGAGCTTTGACACACGATCTTCACAGCCGGCTAGCCAAGTAAAGAAGTGAAGATCTATTGTGAGTAGAGTGCTGGCGTGGGTCATTAGGCGGGAAATGAACTGTGCTATTGTTTTAATTTCTTCACTTGTTAATCCGTGTTTGCACACGAACGCATATGTCAGTAAGGTCAGTTTTACTGTGTAAAAATTACCATTTTCTTAGTGGCAAGATCATTCTTTGCATGACGTGCGATCGGTGTCTTAAAAACCCCCCGAAAATGTCAAATAAAAAAAAAATTAAAACGTCTCACTGGTTTGCACAAAGGTAAAATTCAGGCATTTCAGAATGTTTTGAAACTGAATTGAAACAGAAACGCTAAAATCAATGTTTCCTCTGAAAAAACCCTCATACCTGTAATCAGTATTACAAATGCGAGGTGACATTGCTAAATCACTGTCGAATGTGGCGCGGATTCAACTCGTTCCTCAATTCGATTAACTCCCATTATGAATTCCCGCACCAGAAGTCCGAGATCAGATTCGAGCAGATGCTGAATCCGGGGCTAGGAGACAGCGCGTCTGCAGTGGACAACAAATCATGTTCGATGGACTAGACAGCTTTGGGCCAATGCTCTTTTCAGCGACGAAATGCGTGTCGGTCTCCGCCATGTTGACGGTAGGAGGTATGTGTGGCGTCGGCATGGTGAAGAGCATGCAGAGTGCTGCGTGGAACCCGTTACTACCTTTGGTGGTGGCAGCGTAATGGTGTTGGCAGGCATTAGTACCACAGGCAAAACCGATCTGATGCCTACTGAGGGGAACTTGAACGCCAGTCGCTACGTTGCTGGAGTTCTCCGTCCACAGGTTTTACCGTCGGTGATGGATTTGTCTTCATGGACGACAATGCCCGTCCGCATCGGGCAACGGTTGTAAACTGAAGGCATTGAGCGGATACAGTGGCCCGTCAGTTCTCCGGATCTCAACCCTATCAAACATCTTGGAATCGGTTGAAGCAAACGGTCTATCGTCGAGTTGGGTGGCGTCAGATCTTGATGATGTGAGACGCCTGCTTCGAGGAGAGTGGTTAGCCATCCCGCAAAATCGGATCACACGCCTCATCAACACAATGCGAACTCATTGTCGGAATGTGACACAGTGTCGTGGTGGTTACACGTGCTTTTAACGATTAATGAACATCGTAGACAGGGAATTATGGGAAAAGGGTATGGAGATAGACGTTTTGGGATCTAGGTAAGCCCCTAGTGGACCGATTGGGTCGAGTGAGGTATCAGTGTGAAGCACACATGAGGGGGCATCCGCCTGGACTAGTGTCTCGTCCGTGTTCAACATTCTGCGCATGCGCAAACAGGGAATTATGGGAAAAGGGTATGGAGATAGACGTTTTGGAATCTAGGTAAGCCCCTACTGGGCCGATTGGGTCGAGTGAGGTATTAATGTGAAGCACACATGAGGGGGCATCTGACTGGACTAGTGGTTTGGGCGTTGTCACCATTCTGCGCATGCGCAGACAGGGAATTATGGGAAAAGGGTATGGACATAGACGTTTTGGGGTCCACATGGGCCACTCCTGGTCCTATGGAGTGGTATGAGGCATCGATGTGAAGCATTCGTGAAGGCGCATCCGACAGGATGGGTGATACGTGGAACTGACGTCATTCTGCGCATGCGCAATAGACCAAGTGTATGTAAATAGACGTTTTGGGATCTTGGTGAGCCCCTAATGGGCCGATGGAGTTGTATGAGGTATCCATGTAAAGCAGTCGTGAAGGAGCATCTGCCTGGACTAGTGTATCGTCCGCGTTCAACATTCCGCGCATGCGCAGACAGGGAATTGTGGGAAAAGGGGATGGAAATAGACGTTTTGGGGTTTAGGTGGGCCACTAGTGGTCTGCTGGAGTCGAGTGAGGTATCAATGTGAAGCACACGTGAGGGTGCATCCGACTGAGTGGGTGTGGGGTAGGAATATTGTCATTCTGAGCATGCGCAGGCAGACCCTAGTATGGAAATATACATTTTGTGGCCGATGTGAACCACTAGTGGTCCAAATGGGTTGTGGGAGGTGTCAAAGTAAAGCTTTTCTCGGGTAGAATCAGAATGGTGTGTTTTTTATTGCAAGTCGAGTCAATCTGCGCATACGCAGTTGTGTGTAGTAAGTAAAGTGACCATTTTGGGGAAGTGAAGGAAAGTATTTGGTGTAGAGATGGACCACTATTGCTCCGAATGCATCGTGTGGGGTGTCATTCTGTAGCTCTCGGGGTGTAGACCCCGATTTGTGTGCTGTCCTCGTCATCTGTGATGTCATGGGTGACGTCATCAGGACGAGTAGTAGCGCAAGTGAGCATTTTGGGACAGTGAATGAAGGTATTTGGAGTGGAGAGAGGCCATCCTTGGTCCCAATGCGTCGTGGAAAGTGTCATCTTGTAGTTCTCGGGGTGCAGACTCCATTTAGGGGATGTCCACAGCATCTGTGACATCACCAGTGACGTCATCAGTACGAGTAGTAGCGAAAGAACATGTTTTATAATTGGCTCAGTGCCAATTTTGCCCACGATTTGCGGGACATCCACAGCATCTGTGACGTCATTGGTGACGTCGTCAGTACGAGTAGTAGCGAAAGTGGGCATTTTGGGTCAGTGAAGGAAGGTATTTGGTCTAGAGATGGACCATCCATATCTGTCATGCATTATACCATATCTTTGCTGTGTTATACCATATCTGTCTCGCATCATACCAAATCTGTGCTGTATTATACCACATGAATAACAACAAGTTCAGCAATGTTCATACAGTTTATTATCCCCAATGTGACATCATACCCAGGCTGGGGGAGCCACCCTAGGTATGTTTAGTATGTTCATAGCAAAACAAATTGAAATATCAAACACCATGTTTTATTATTTAACGCACCGTCACATTAGGTACAAGTATTTACTGAGCGCAACTCAACGACCAGCATGTAGACATATAGAGTCTGTACGGCATGTTATGATATTCATCAGTGCACGGGTGACGCGTTCAACCGATGGGTTGGTCGGTCAGCTTGGTCACGAAAAACGTAACATTGGTGACCCTCTCCACTATCCACTTGGTGTTGGGGCGTTGTTTTTGGGCCCATTCCAAGGGATCCACGGTGTCCAGGTTCTCCAGCATCGCCTCTAGCGACACCCGGTTAATGATGGTAAACGGTTGGTCAAATACCCGGATGTTACTACTCCGGTAAAAATATCGGGCTTGGTCTGTGTTCTTATGCTGCAGCACATATCCAAACGCCAGATTAAACTTGAATGCCGTAGTTTGATCTTTGAAGATGGCTTCCACGTAGCTGCGTAAGCGGGCGAGGTCGGTCAGTCGGAAATTGTAGATATCTTGAATAGGGCGATGACGGTTGAAACAGTGCCGTATCATGGACCAATGGCGCCGATAGATGTCACTCACTGGATGGGCGTCCTGTAAGAGATCGCTGGGAACATTTATGGGTTCGTCCACGAAGTGTACTTTGCCCTCCACGTCGTACAAAATCTGGCCCAAGGTCTTGTCGTCGAATTTTGACTGTTGAATTAGGGCGACATCATCATCGGCCCTCGTGCGATGGGTGGGAGTTCCCCCTGTTTCGATATTGATGCCTACGGGCTCTTCTACCTGCAAACGTGGCTGCGGAACAGGGTGTCGTGTGTGTTGGTGTCGCAGCAACTGACTGGTCAGTTTGAAAAGCCGACCACATTCTTCGCATGGACGCTGGGTACTTCATGGCGTGCACGTGTGTGGCGCTGTAAATGATCCGGGCGCTGAAACGACAGTGTACATATCGTACAGTTATACCGGGCGGTTCCTTCGTGCTTGGTAGCCTCATGGCGGCGCAAGTCGTGCAGACGAGTGAATGATTTCGATCACGTAGCACAAGTGAACATCTTGGTGGTTGACAGAGTGTCTGATGAAACGGCCAGGCCGCTTCCCTTTTATAGCACGCTAGCTGGTATCATGTTCGGGCACCTCCGTGTGTCTTCGGATGTAAAAGTCCCCGCATGTAAAAGTGCCCGGATGTTAACGAATGTTCCACCATTCCGGACTTCTATCAGGTCCATGTCCAGAAGCTCTCATGTCCTGCATGTGAATAGTCATATTGTGTGTGTATGCATGTGTGTATGCGTCTGTGTGTGTGTGTGTGCGTATGTATTTTGTGGCAAACGAGGACATTCAGATGTATACACACCTTCGAAACGAGGACATGCCGCCAATCGAGGACGTCCTCGATTGGGATTCACTGTTAAAACGTTTAAATCGTCGATTTCAAACTGCCCTCTGGTGGAATTTTTCATTAATTTGTCAGACCTCTCTTGATCGGTTTAAATCGGATTGGTGTGTGTCGGAGTGTATATCGGTTGTCCCCCTTGTTACACACACAGTTGTACCGGTCCTCGGTCACACGTTGTTGATCGGGTCAAAGATGGCGGGTTGCCGTGGTGCTGGCGGGAGGTTGCTTCGGGAATTCAAATGCGCAGAAGAGGTAAATGGCTAGATTACATAGTTATGTACTGATAACTGCATTTTGGAGACAATAATTCAATGTTTGTTGATATGTGATAGTCCACTGTCTTCTTTTGAACTTCATTTTCAACGTTACACAATACACCGGCGAGTGAACGTGTCCTCTTTTGACACGACAAACTTTGACTGTAGTGTAGCCGCTTTTGGTGGTCACCCAAAAATCGACAAATTATGCCCGATATATTAATCACCCTGGTGGTTTTGATCACTTGTACAATGTATTGTTTAGATGTACCACAGTATTATATAGGCAACTGTGGAGATGCAGTTTACGTAGCTCTTTTTCTGTCTAGCTCCTCCAACAAAGCGATTTTATGTTGATCTCAATAAGTTCAACAACAACAACAGTAGTAAGTCAGGATCAAGTGTGCTGTTTTTTAGGCCTATACCTATAGGCCATGGAGAATAATACATCCCAGTGTTTCTGATTTTAAAGAGTGAAGGTACCGTATAATTTTACGTCTAACGAGGACCTTCAACTGTTCAATACCAAAAGTCCTATATCTAAACAACTCAGACACACTGTCAAACGAGGATGTTCTTGTTTGGCAAATGTCGTTCTGGGTCGGAGCGAACAATGTGCAAATTTCTGATTTTGATTATGCATGAACGAATCTACTATCCAATGTAGATTCAATTCAATCCACTTTATTGCGTATAGTTACATACCACAACAAGAGCATTCACATGTAGCCACAGACATAACAATCAAGATATATGACACATTATACAGAAAATAATAAACAGGCAAAGTGCAAATAAAAGAAACTGAATGGTGCAATATTCTTTATAATTCCTATCTGCAACGTTTTGGTGAAAATATCAGCTGATACTTTTCACAGAGCAGAGAAACTTGTGTACATCATCCTGACCTATTTTGTGTAATTCTCTTTCAAAGTTTGAATAAATACATCCAAAATTAAATAAATTTGTCAATACTGAGCTGGTTATTTTCTAGCCACCATGATGTTTTCTCAACGTTACAGTACAAGCTTACGGCCTAGCCACACAGCGCAGAGAGTTAAAAAACATGGCAGGTATTGGCGACTTACTCTGATTTTGCATATATTTAGTTGAAACGTTGACAGAAAGTTACACAAAATAGGCTAAGATGATTGATGTGCTCAATGAAATGTAATTGTATCAGCTGATATTTTGACCAAAATATCGTGGATAGGAAGGGTACGTGTTACAGACAGTAGATTCTTTTATTGTCAGAACTGACCCAGCAGGCACTCGACATTGATTCAACGCAGAAATTTGTTAGAAATTAAGTCCCAACGTCGATTTAACATGCATACAATGTAGATACAACATGTGACATTGGGTGGTTGTAACAGATTGGTGTCACTGTTCAAAAAGTTTCAATATCTCGGAGATAACAAATCACAGTAAGCGGAAAATTTACACACATATTATAATTCAGGCTAAGTCTATGCAAACCTGGTACTTGAATGAAAATATGAGTAAAAACATTGTTATCGTAACCTTTGTATCAATTTTTGGTACACAAGATACCACTTCTAATGAAATATACCTCCAAATTTGTGTTAGAAAGCAGGATATTTATAAGCTCTTGTAAGCATAGATCTGTTGGTACCTAGTTCAGATGAACAAATATTGATCATATGACTTGCTACAATCAATTTGCACATAGTTGATGTGAAGTAGGCCTACATGCAGTTTATCCTCAAAACTGGATATTTTGAGTGAGCTTACATGCATAACCAATCTCAGTAAACTCAGATATATTATCACGGAATATTATATCTGACTGCATCTAGTGCGAATTTGAAACTACATTTGTTAGCCAATCAGGTGGCTAGCTTGGTACAGTTTCATCATGGTTTACCTGGATTGATGTATAACGACAAACAGGATAACAGTATTCTTGGTTAATGTAGCTCTCTAGTCATGTTAATGGTACTGAATCGGAGTTTTGAAAAAATTGACCACCAAAATTAAGATCTTCTGCACGGAAAATTTCACAACATGGGTTTTCAGCCATCTTTTTATTCAAATATTCACCGGTTTATCATGTTCAGCATATTATTGCTCTAGGAAACCTAAATAACGTGTATGTTAAGTTCATCTTTCTGTGATTTGCTATTTCAAAGCCATTGAAAACTTTTTGAACAATGACATCAATTTGTTACAACAACATTACACTAGCAAACCCTTAATGATTAGTTGATTAGCAGACGATATTAGCATAACACAGACTGTGGTATACTATGGTCTGAAGCAGTTTGGATCGTTGCATACATGTACATGCAGACTTGGATTATATCTTCAATCTCGAAACCCAGATGCATCACATCCCCTCATAAACAACCTAATGCAGGAGTCAAGCGAAGCCCCTGTTTGCGAAAATTTAGCGGTTTGATGCTAAATCTGATCCAATTATTTTTAGGATTTTATGACATTTTCTTGATAAAACAGAAAGTAGTGCTGGATGGGTCCGTCCCGTGGGGATTTGTGAACTAGTGCCCTCAGAAAAAGCACCAAATCGCCAGAAATAATGCGAGCCGCCTAAACAACTCGACCACCTCAGATTTCTCAGAAGAGGAAGTTCGGAGATTTGGATCTTGATTGCGTACACCCATTTCCCTTCTGATAGACTGAATGTTTGTATCCCCACTGCACTGACCCATCCAGCACTACATGTAGATTCATTTTGTGCCTTTAGGAACATGTCATCCTAAAAATAATCGGATTAAGATTTAAGTTCAAATCCTCAGGGGACTGACCCACTCAGCACTTGTGTCTGTGCTTTACCAAGAAAAATGTCATCCTAAAAATAATTGGATTAATATGTTACACACTTTTTAGGCATTAGTATATATATCTGAATTAAGTCAGGCTTTAGGTAACAACTATGCAGTACTTTTCTAATGTTACAGAGAGACAAAAGAGACTCCTGTAACCTGCAATATTGGTTTACATGGTATCAGTGCTGCCAGTTTAATCGTTCATGTATTCCTCCACTTTGATTGGTTGATGCAGATGAAAACTATACTAGAATAACTGGGATTACCCGCACAAGTATCTGGAGTTAGCGTTTTTCGTGGCCATAATCGAAATAGTTTGATAAAAAAAAAAGTGAAGGGCACTGCAGTAGTGACAAAAATAGTGAAATTATTGATGAATATTTTTATGCTCATAGTATGAGTACATGTGGATAGTTCTGTACATACATATTCGGGGATGTTAATCTGTGATGCAATCAGAGTTATACCAGAAACATGGTACAGAAGAAAACCTGATTTTGTTTGTCCGTCCGTCCAATCGTCTGTCGGTTAGCTTTTGTTGTCAGCGCAATACCTGTATTCGCTAGTTCCTCTTTACAGATCGGTACCAACAAAGACCAAACTTTGGGTGTATTTTACCCGTGGGTCAAGTGTGAACCATATTTGTTTTCATGTAAATAGGTCAAGGTTCGCGGTCACATTTGACGAAAAAATCAGGAAATAATTAAACTTTGAATATATTCTTACCCATGGGGCAATGAGGAACCCCAATCACCGACGAGATCGGTTATATAAAGTTGTTCTTCTCCCTTCTACATCCTCTGATGAAACTAATCAAATTGTTCAAGTTTGTTACATTTTCTTCACGCCACCAAGGCTCAGCTACATGTACTTGATGAATTCGGTCTGGTACAGCTTTTTAACTTTATTTAGATGTTTTGTGTCATTTATTATCCCGCCTTACGGAGGGGAGATATTGTGAGAGGGGAAAGAGGTTGTCGGTAGCGGTGTCGGTGTCCCCTGCCTGGAAAAAATCTAGAAAAATTAGAGAAAAAATATTGGGGGTGGGTATGCCACCTGGGGGTACTACCCCTGGGGTGCTGCAATGTTAATATCCCTATGAATGTGTTTTGCGTTTAGCTAAGTGCACATTTACATCTGTACTTAGAAAGTTTGTTGCAGTTGTCAGCTGTCATTGGATGATTTTGAAACTTGGTACACATGTTTCTTATGATTGGAGGATGTACCTGTGCTATTTTTGAGAAGAAATATAAATTTTTCTCCAAATTATGGCAAATGAATGAGTTTTTTTGTTTAGGTGAATTGTACATATAGGCCTCTATGTGTATACATGTACATGGTAAGTTTGCCGCAGTTGTCAGCTCTCATTGGATGATTACAAAACTTGGTACACAGGTTCCTTATGATTAGAGAATGTACCTGTGCTATTTGAGATGAAATATTAATTTTCTCCAAATTATGGCAAATGACTGAGTTTTGCTTTTAGCTGAAGTGCACATGTACATATGTACACCACAGTTTGCTGCAGTTGTCAGCTGTCATTGAGTGGTTATGAAACTTCGTACACATGCTTTTTGTGATTAAAAGATATACCTGTGCTATTTAGGGGATGAAATATTAATTTTCGTTCATATTTTGAGGGTTTTGTTTAAGTAATCTGCCAATAACAATATACATGTATATACATGTACACCTGTGCATGGAAAGTCTTCTGAAGCTGTCAGCTCCCTTACGGAAGAGCAGTATATACTTCTGTGGGAGTATACACTGCCACTATACTTCCACAGACCTCCCCTCTACTGCGGTCATACTTCTTAAACTCTGTGCAATTTCAGCTCTTTTCTTTATACTGCCACTATACTTCTGGCACTTACACTCGCGCTTTGTGTACTGCTGCTATAATTCTACAACTTGATCACATAAAATGTAAATTCTATACTTCTGGTATACTGCCAATACTAATAGCAAATTTGAATACATCAGATGAATACTGCTGTTATACAGCTACAACTTTAGCTGTTTCCTGTGTACACTGCCGTTATACTTCTACAACTTGTCCTTAACAAAAAAGGCTTTACTGCTGCTATACTTCAGTGAGAGGAATGCTGGGATAGGAATTCCTCATTAATTTGAAAAAATAGGTCAACTGAATTTCCCACTGTTGCTGTGTATGGCATGGAGAGCAGATCTATGCAGTATGCCTGTTTTCTCTGTACAGCTTTGTTCATGAACTGATGCATGTAAGTAGCATTAATATATTAGATGCCAATGGGAAGAATTCCCCTTCCATTCCATTCCCCATATTCTTCCAATACTGCATATTTTTCAAACATACTGAGGCCAACATTACGGCATGTCTGATCTAAAATTTATCATGGTGAGAATAGGGGGCGGTATCAGCCAGGGCAATCAGTTTAATTACACCCCAAAAGGTCAATTCCATGCTACTTGGGACAAATAGCAAAAAATAAAAGTTCCTTGAATATGCTATTTGGTGATCATTGTTGGTGTTTCAGTTGGTATATATTTAAATTTTCACATGAATAGCTCCAGCACACACTAATCTGAAGCATTTTTTAAACCTAATAAGGAATTTTCATTTTTTGGCCGAAAATCAACCTCTAAATTGCCCTACTTGTTTTCCTGTGTTGTAGTAATTTTAATTGAGAAAACTGTTAATATTTCTAACCAATGGACCATTGTGACTTGTAAAAAGTCATTGGCTTTCATGAGTCTTAAGTAAATAATGTCACTGAATCCAAATGTTAAGCCAAGGTGTGCTGATGTAACGTGAGTGACAAAATATATATGCATTTCTTTTGACTATCTCTTCAACAATTTTTAATTCAATTTAGCCTGTTTCATCTGAGCATCTGTCAGGTATTTAGAACATATATGCAAAGAATTATGATCATACACTTGACACTTGGTGCTAGTCAGCTCACTGAAGTTGGTAACGTGAGTGATGATGTAACATGAGTGACAATATGTATACCGTGAGTGACAGGAGATGGCTGAAGTCACTGATGTCCTCAACTGCAATTGGTGCAATAATAGTTGTGTGGAACATTTCGTTCTCTCTTGGAGGCTTTGCAGATCCAAGCACTACCTTCGTGGTAGCTACAAACAACTTGATGGAACTTGATTCAAGACCTATGAGTGAATTCCTGAGGTTAACAAAATCCATTTATGGAATTGATTTTTGGATGCTGAAATGATATGTCCAAGTGTGGTTTCAAATAATATATTAATACAGAAACATAAGAAAGAATGTATATATATCCAGTCAAATAGTCCTTTGATCACATATGAATTGGAATTATCACACAAATTAAGGAATCAAATTATTAGGAGAGTCACCTGAAGCTAGTACATGAATAGATACCAAGAGAAAAGCTACGTCTGATACTGGAATCGCTGTTTGGGCTGAGACAGCCATGTAAAATAGGCAGGAGTTGTATTTCCGAAATAGGGTGGCCACAATACTGAAGTCAAACATCACTATCGCTAAAAGGGAGTGTCATCAAAAATCAAATTTAGTAGGCAGTACCGGTATAGGCATACTTTCAGCCATTTCCTTCGAAATAATATAAGAGCTGCGAAAATACGAGGAATCGAACTTGGGGTTACTTCCGAAGCGCTATACGCAAAGCTTTGTTAGAGTTCCCTTAGTTGAATACAGGAAGTATCAGTTGAAGTAAGCGGCAGGCAAACTTTTCAGTACATCTCCAAGAAATGTTCAGGCAGCAAATACTGTCAAACCTGGGGAATGGGACATAGGGTTTATAGTTCTGAACTGCTAAACGCAAAACCATGTTAGGGGTACGGTTTCCTTAGGTGAACACCTATAGGAATATCAGTTATAGTAAGCAGTAGGTGGTCAAATCTAAGACACACTGTTTACTACACAAAGGAACAAATTATTAGGAAGTTCGAGCAACTCAGTCCCTGTGGATATTTCACATTTTCAGAATGGCATTGAATAGACAGAGCTACATTTATACTTGATTGTAATAATCTTGGATTCGAAGAGATTTCTAAATTCATTAAGAAACAGATGTTAAATGCACTTGTGTGTTCAAATTTGTGCAACAACTCGAAGAGGATCTAGTTCAGTATACAAATCAATTATACTGTTCAAATACTGCCAACATTCGGAGGAAGTACTGAATACAAGTATAAAGAAGCAAACTTTGACTGAATGATGCGGAAAGGGATATCTACATACAATCGCTATTTACATGTACTGGTATTAAAGAATCTTTGATCATTACATGAGTATCATTTCTCCTATAGCTTGATAATCGTATAAGCTTAAATACCATAATCCAAACATATGCACGAATCAATTTACCAGAGGTTTTGGTAATATTATAAGACAGAATGTATCACAACACGACATAATTGACTGGAAATAATCACTGGACATGAATTTCCAGTGATCAATGGGGCTTCAAATCCCCCAGTTATATTGTAAACTGAAAACAATCACTTTGTTTTGTTGTTTGAAATGTTATTCTTGAACAAAAAACAATAAGTCTTCTTATTGAGGTCCATTGAATTGTACAGTAACGTGAGTGACGTAACGTGAGTGACGCAGGTTTCTTGTCGCTTGGTGCTGATGACAGCTAATACACCTATAACATTGACTTAATAATATTACTGCTGCTTAGATATGGTGACTACCCAATTATGGAAATAGTTGCTTGTTTACTGAAAATTAAAGCCAGAGCTAATTTCAAGGATAAAGTTGGTACTAAAATTTTCATGTCCTTTTTCATGTAACGTGAGTGACGAGTGCTAAAACTTCACTTGGATACAGGCCTTCATACAAATTTGAACAATATTTATTTGTTAGTGTACACTGTGGTCAGGGCTGCCTGCATGCACAGTATGCCCACTTATAATTGATGACTTGAAGATTGACAAGCAATCATGTATCTGAAAAAGACTAAAAGTGTAACGTGAGTGACGTGGAATTGACCAAAACATGTTTAGGCCTACCATGTTCAAGTAATAATGCATCATATGTCCATGTTATAATGTAGTAATATCCACCATTCATGTGTGTATGATACATGCGTGTGTCAATTTTGCCTAAAGGAGGATGCTTGTATATACCATTTTTATTTAGGCCACACTTGGTATATGGGGCAACCTTATACTGCTGCTATAATTCAGCCTGTCTACTGCCACTATGATGCAGGCATACTTCCACTCTACTTCTACCATACTGGCCATATACTTCTGTCTATGCTGCTAGCCCTCTTCCATTACACTGCCTCCATACTTCTGTGAAGGGTTACAGCAGCTCAATTAACATAATGTCAGCATACTGCAGTCATACTTCCACTATACTTCTACAATACTGCTACCATACTGGCCATATACTTTTGTCTATGCTGCCAGCCCTCTGCCATAACACTGCATCCATACTTCTGTGAAGGGTTACAGCAGCTTAATTAACATAATGTCAGCATACTGCAGTCATACTGCCACTATACTTCTACCATACTGCTACCATACTGGCCATATACTTCTGTCTATGCTGCCAGCTCCCTGCCATAACACTGCCTCCATACTTCTGTGAAGGGTTACAGCAGCTTAATTAACATAATGTCAGCATTCTGCCACCATAATTTTACCATACTTCTGCAACACTTCTACAACTCACAAATTCAGTCTAACATACAACCAATTGTCTCATGGAAGTATGCCGGAAGTATATACTTCTGTCATACTGCCGTTATACTTTCAGCTGCTACTGCCACTGTACTTCTATTCTACTGCGGGTATACTTCCATTTCGTAAGGGCTTTCATTGGATGAGTTTGACACTTGCAATGCTACCCAAGTTCAATGGGATTTGAGGCTGTGCATGTGCTATTTAAAAAATATGACATTAAATAACAATTTTTGTCCTAATAATTGCAGTTTAGACTCTGTACATTTTCATTGATAAGGTGTTTGTTGGGCAAGAATTTACATGTAGATCTGTACATGAAAAGTTTGTTGAACCTTTCGTGGGATGATTATAAAACTTGGTGGACATGTCTCATGTTTTCCTAGGTCACAGCTCTCCCGCAGTAATCACATACGGGACTGACCTATCCAGCAGTTTTCCCAAATGGCACTGGCCTATCCAGCAGTAATGCCACACGGGACTGACCTATCCATCATGAAAAGTTTGTGCTATAAAAGTAATCCCATACAGAACTCAACTATCCAGCAGTAATCCCAGACCAGACTGGTCTATCCAGCAGTAATCCCATTTGGAACTGGCCTATCCAGCAGTAATCTCACACAGACCTGACCTGTCCAGCAGTAATCTCAAATGGCACTATCCAGCAGTAATGCCACACAGGACTGACCTATCTAGCAGTAATCCCAGACCGGATTGGCCTATCGAGCAGTAATCCCACATGGGACTGGCCTATCCAGCAGTAATGCCACATGGGACTGGCCTATGCAGCAGTAATCTCACAGGGAACTGACCTATCCAGAAGTAATATGACACTGGACTGCAATATGCAGCAGTAATCCCACCTGGCACTGACGGTCAGTGCCAGGTGGGATTACTGCTGCCATAATCCTACATGGGACTAACCTATTCTTCTATAACCCTACACAGGTTTAGCCTATCCAGCAGCAGTAATCCCACATGGGACTGTCCTCCCCAGCCATAATCCCTCATGGGACTGGCCTCCCTCACAGGATTGCCGTATGCAGCAGTAATCCCACACTGGACTGGCTATGCAGCAGTAATCCCACATGGGACTGTCCTATCCAGCATTAATCCCATATGAGACTCCTCTATCCAGCAGTGATCCCAGACAGGACTGGCCTATCCAGCAGTAATCCAACTTGAGACTGGACTATCCAGCAGTAATCCCACAGGGGACTGGTCTATCCACCAGTAATAACACACAGGACTGGTCCATCCAGCAGTAATCCTACACAGGACTGGCCTATCCAGCAGTAATCTCACATGGGACTGACCGGTCCAGCAGTAATCTCACACAGAACTGCCCTATGCACCAGTAATCCGATGGCACTGACCTATCAATCCCACATGGGATTAACCTATATGCCGTTAATCCCACATGGGACTGATGTTATTGTCTGTACCAGATAATCTATTCCAGACATTATTGTCTGTATCACATCACCTATTCCAGACCTTAATATTTGCTCTACATGTATGCTTTCAATACTGCTGTACCTTCGGCGAATTACCCCGCAAGGCAAGATGTTGGGGTTCTCAGAACGCTTGTTAACATTCAATGAGTGTAGAAATTACTATCCTAATGAGGCCATGCTACAAAATATGTTTGCTGGGTATAACCTAAACCCTAAACCCATGTCAGTGATGTTTACATGTACTATGACAAGACTGCTTCCTAATGTTAACTGCTGTCACCGGAATAAGAGGTTATGCACTTGTCAATTGGATGCCACACACCTCCAGCCAAAACAGCCGCACAAGGTGGGGATATGTAGGGGGTAAGTCTTGGTGAAATTGACCATGTCCCCACCCATCCCCAGGGAGGCACGATGGGGCATCCAATTGGCAAGTGCATTAGCACAGGGATACAAGTCACCCTAGGTTTGAGCAAGTGCTATCAAATAGGGAGGTTTATCCGTGGTACCCAACTCTCTTTTAATGAGCACGCAAGCCAGGTAATGTTGGGCCAGCCTTAACAGGATGCTTATTCTCTCAAGAAGCACTATGACCTACCGGCTTGTATTCAACAGTGGAGGCTTGCACATATCCAAAGTCTCCTGTGGTAGCAATAACAGGCATTCACATGGTGAATATATTGTGGATCTACTGTCATGTACTGTGAAGTCATATGGCTGATCTTCCATATGTCTCCAGTTCCCAAACATAATCTTTTTGAGGGAAGAAACATGTTGATATTGAGGTCAATGTTCAATGTCAGGGTCACCAAAGTCCCACAGAGGTAGTATTGTTGCACACTAAAATTTTGCATGGATCTGCAAGTCTACAGCAAAATTTACCTTGTGTCTTTCCAATGTGGGATGGCAAATATTAAATGTGGTCAAATGTGCAGGCATATATTGGAGCCCCCATTGGCTGTGAATTTATGGTTGACTTTTTTCTCAGAAGTTGTCTTCTTTTCCAGACAGATGATCCAACGAAAAAATGGAACGAAAAAAGGGAATGATCTTGTTACGCAAGAGGATGTTCGCTATTGCAAGGCTCGTCAAGATAAAGTGTGAAGGTTATCAACATCCATATAGGTGAGATTCCATTGATGCCCGTATTCATGTCAGCATTTACAGTTTCACTGAACTTCACTGTTTGCCTCGTTATTGAATAGTTTGATGTATTATTGCTACAGGCCAGAATATTTCGTGAACGGTCGGAAACTTTTTTTCGGTTCTATCTATTCTGTATCTATCGGAACCCTCTGGGAACTAATATTAGGTTCCGTGAAATAATTGTATGGGAACCTTTTTTTTAAATGTCACAAAATGTTGTTTAGATTGCTGTTTTCATTTGCCATTTGTCTGTTATAAAATTGTGATCATTGTTCGAGTATGGTGAATTGGCTGTAAGGTATTTGAAGAACTGAAGTGTATTTACTTCAAATAGGTTCGTAAGGGATTCTGTCAACATAGTTCAAAATTGAACTCGA